>JANHFT010001806.1:1956-16910 GCA_032467955.1 Pseudoxenodon macrops | reverse complement strand
AATAGAGGCCTTTGAACTATTGTGCTGGAGAAGACTCCTTAGAGTCCCTTGGACTGCAAGGTGATCAAACCGGTCAGACCTACAGGATAACAACCCTGGCTGCTCTATAGAAGGCCAGATCCTGAAGATGAAACTCAAATACTTTGGCCACCTAATGAGAAGGAAGGACACACTGGAGAAGAGCCTACTGCTGGGGAAGATTGAGGGCAAAAGAAGAAGGGGACGACAGAGAATGAGGTGTTTGGATGGAGTTACTGAAATAGTAGGCATGAGTTTAAATGGACTCCAGAAGAGGGTAGAGGACAGGAAACCCTGGAGGAATGTTGTTCATGGGGTCACGATGGGTTGGACATGACTTTGCAACTAACAACAACAACAAAATGTAGACATAGACGTAGGTACTCCTATAGATACATAATACTGTGTTCTTTTATGTGCAGATGTTTTCCTCCATAGTAAATAAAAAAATGAATGGATTCATTTGGACCAGGTATTTATTATAACTTACATGGCTGTTGATATTATAACAGAGTTGTTTGACAGGGAACCTACAAATATGTAGAATGAAAAAAGAAACAAGGCCAAGTATAAAGTGATGCAAATTAGCAGAATTTTCATAATTGCCTTAGGTCTCAGCATGCACTATTGTGTTGAATAGAAAAGGCAACAGAGAAAATGCCTAGTTGTGAGGGAAGTATAATTATAACTACATAAATAGTAATTTTGACTGAAATGACAGCAAGCAAAGGAAATGTTTGTTCTTTGATTTGCATAAAGATCTAGCCGTTCTAATCTCTCTGAGTAGGAGAAGATCAGTTTTAGAAACAGGAGGGAAAGGCATATGTTATGTAACCTAAAAGGGACTTTCCAAACAATGATTTAATTCTAGATCAAGGCATAATATAAAAATATTTATGAAACATGGGGCTACAGGTAGTCCTTGACTAACCACCTGTCATTTAACTACCAGTTAAAGTTACAACAGCATCAGAAAAATATTATAACCTATAAAAATTATAACCTATCCTCAAGATTATGACCATCACACCACAATAAATTGAGTATTTTGTAACTGGCTTGTATTTACAACATTTACAGCATCTTAAGAGATCACAATTTGCAATCTTCCTGGATGGCTTTGAACAAGCCAAGTCACCTGGGGAAGTTGGATTCACTTAGCAACCACATGCTTCACTTAATGACCATGTGATTTGCTAAAAAACTATGGTAAAATGGTTGTAAAATCGGGCCTGATTAGGGATGACTCAATGACCGCAACCATTAAGAGCTAAAATATACGACGTTCTACAGTTCTGAAATTCCAAACACCATAATATGGATCTTGTTGATCTGCCCTCCCTAAAGCCAATTTGGTTGTCAGTTAGACATTTCTTCTATTCTGGCCAATCCAGAAACTTATAGGTAAGAAAAAGTACGAATAATTCACAGGTTGTACTTAGATGACTTCTTGGACAATTGTTGTAAGGGTCCATGGTGTTGTTCTTCTTGTATGTGGAGCAGTTATAGATTTCAGTCCCAAAGCATTTGGAATATGTTATTAATATATGTGAATAGACAGGCCAAAAGATCAGAATTTTTGGTTAAATGTATTAAAAGAGCCATGGGCTCTGCTGTTTCTTTGATTTGTTTCATTTCATTCAAGTAAGGTAAGGTAAGGTAAGGTAAGGTAAGGTAGAAGAAACTTCAAAGCTGTTCCAGTTGACACCTAATTTTAGAATGTGTGAATTG
Source organism: Pseudoxenodon macrops (assembly GCA_032467955.1). Lineage (NCBI taxonomy): Eukaryota > Metazoa > Chordata > Lepidosauria > Squamata > Pseudoxenodontidae > Pseudoxenodon > Pseudoxenodon macrops. The sequence goes on along the minus strand of JANHFT010001806.1, from coordinate 15,161 downwards.
ATGTACTTTTATTTAAGAGAGACCTCATGTTTTGTTCAATGAACAAAAGTGTTCACGAAATACCTCAGTTTTAAAGCACTGAGTGTTTCTAAGTATTACTGAGTTGCTGAAAAAAATAAGTGAATTCTTTTTCTACCACTTGTAGAGGGAAACCAATTAATATGAACAAGATCAAGAGGCTGGAATAAAGTACAGTTGTTGGTTTAAGGAAAAAAAGGACAGAGTTTCTGGAAGCTTTTTCCCACATTAATGTCATTATTAAGGAAATAACTAATTGTTTACATTAGTAACTGAGGATAGAGTCCTATTTATTGTCTGGGCTTGAAGGAGCACAATATTTGCAATTTCTGGGGCACTTAACAACTAATGGGATATTCCGTATAGAAGTTCCTTAAGAGTACCCATATTTTTTGGACTATAAGAGGCACCGGTGTTATAAGACACATCAAGATTTCAAAGAGGTAAGTAAGAAAAAAAAGGTTTTGTCCTCCCTGGCCCCAGGAGCACTCTGCAGGCCTCCCAAACCCTCTGCGTATCACGTTTTTTGCACACACACAAAAACGGGTGAAAAACGGCTCATTTTTCGCAAACATGGGCATTTTTGCCTTCCTCCAGTCCACAGAAATATTCTACAGGCCTCCCAAACCCTCTGGCCTGTTTTGTGAAAAATGGGCCCATTTTTTGTAAAAATGGGATGCAGGGGCGGGGTCTTCGGGAGGCCAAAATTGCTGTATTCGGTGTATAAGGCGCACCAACATTTCCACCCTCTTTTTTGGGGGGAGGTGTCTCTTATACTCTGGAAAATACGGTAATTTGCTTTCTTGAAATTCAAGAAAGAGCATTGGTGGCTGAGTGGTTAAAATGCAGTATTGTGGGGTAATTCAGCTCACTGACAGGAGTTCAATTCTCACTGACTCAAGGTCTATGGAGACTCTCAGTCATCCAGGTCATGGTTGTCCCAAAGGTGCTCTTTTCAAGTGGCAACTGGACTTTCTGTTTTTTCTTTGAAGACGTTTCACTTCTCATCCAAGAAGCTTCTTCAACTCTGACTGGATGGTGGGACTGGATGAGAAGTGAAATGTCTTCATAGAAAAACCAGAAAGTCCAGTTGCCTCTTGAAAAAAGCACTTTTGGCTCACTGGTTCACGACTGACTCAGCCTTCCTTCCTTCTGAGGTCAGTAAAATGAGGACTCAGATTGTTGGGGACAATATGCTAGCTCTGTGAACCACTTAGAGATGGCTGTAAAGCACTATGAAGTGGAATACGTCTAAACGCTATTGCTATTGCTCTTTCTCTTGGAAGGATGTCAAATATCTTCTTAAGAACATCCATTTTTGCAGAAATAGTTGTTGTTGGATGCTCAAAACAGGCCTTTGCAAAGTGAGCAGCTAAATGACAATATTTAGCCAAAGAATCAAAGGCAGTTTTTGTAATTAGGGTGATATTTAATTCTCAGCAGGAAAATCATTAAAAGCATAGGTGCAACAGGATGAACAGAAGCAATATTTCCCTAGAGGCAATATTTCCCCAGAGTCATCAATCCATAGGAATCTATCTTCTTCAACAGGAGAGGAGAATGTGGCATTTCATGGGATTGCTGGAATATCACTATGAATCTCTTCACAGAATTCCAGCAGATTAGATTCTCAGTAAAAGCATCTGCAATTGGTTTGCTCCCTTTTTTGCTTTTCTTTTTTTAAGTCCAGTGCTGGTTCTGGTTTTTAAATTGCAGGTTGGAAATTAAACTTCATAAAATGAACACTGTATTAAGATAAGGTAAAGGAAAATAAAACGAGATATTAATAAGAGAAAACATTAACAAAAACAGGTTCATCAAAAGCTTTAAAAGAGCTTGGTTAAAAGAGCTGCTACTCAAACACCATAAAAAACAAAAACAACCCTGACATAGTGGAAGAATAATTTGCAAAGGCATGGAGAGATAAATAGTATCAAGTAAAGTCAATTTATCTATTTGCTTTTTCTCCTCTCATAGCTTTAATTTCTTTAGCTTGTTATTTATTTATTTTTAACTTACCTGCATTCTGCATAATGGATATTTAGATATATATGTATGGAAATCTCTGGTTTTCTAGACCTTGCTGAGCAATAGATTCCATAATAAATTTAACTATTAAAAATGTAAAATAACTGCTATGTATTTGGGCACATTTCCCCCCAATATTACTAAATAATTGTTTAAAAAAATTATTTGACCCAAAGAGTACCTTAGAAAGCAGACAATAGAATGATCCACGTCTTATGGCATGTACATATCCTTCATGATCTATAGTAGTTGGTATCAAATAATATCATGGTGTTGAGAAATTGTCTACAGATATGTAATCTTTATCAAAATTAGACACTATCTAGGCCAGTGATGGCAAACCTTTTTGCTTAGGTGCCAAAAGCGTGTGCGTGTGATAGCATGCATGTGCGTACCCACACCCATAATGCAATACCTTCCTCCCCGTGGATGTGTGCACAACCACCACCATCCCCCCCGCACTGCCCCCCCCGTGCATGCACGCAGGCCTCACTGAAGCCTCCGAACATCTGGTAGGCCTGTTGGTCCATTTCCACCCTCCCCAGACTTCAGTATAGCCTCTGGAGCCTGTGGATGGTGAAAAATGAGCCCAATGGGCCTACCGGAAGTACGAACATCCAATAGACTGGTTGGGGCATTTTTCACCCTTCCCATGCTTCAGGAAAGCCTCCTGATGCCTGAGGAGGATGAAAAACAGCCCAATAGGCCTACCAGAAATTTGTTTCTGAACTTTCGTAGGCCCGTTGGGTCCATTTTTCACCATCCACAGGCTCCAAAGGCTTTCCTGAAGCTTGGGGAGGGCGAAAATGGTCTCCCCCACACTCTGGAAGGCCAAAAATCAGCTGACCAGTGTGCACATGCATGCTGGAGGTGACATAGGGCAACACCTCATATGCCCTCAGATATGGCATGCCATAGGTTCACCATCATGGATTTGGCTGTCTTCATCCTTTGCATTTCTTCTAGAAAAATGTTGCCATATGCAAGTGTCTCAGAAAATTATTTTGGAGCTTTCCGTTGATACTGAATTCTGTTAACTTCAAATGCTTCTAAGAAAAGTCAGATTTATTTGCATTTTTTCAGGGGCATCTGATTTGTGAATAATATTATTTAACATTTGGCTACCATATGTTTGTCATAAAAATATTTATAGTCAGTAGATCAGATTTAGCAGAGGAACAAATGCATTGGTGCACTTCAAGAGTTTAATGTCTTTAAATCACTTGTAGTTACAGTATACTGTACATGCATTTATGCATGTCAAAAGGCATTTGCTTTCATACAGTGATCAGTCTAAAAGTCTGATTTTCAATAGCTTTTTGAGTTAGGCAATAAGCCTCAAAGAATTTCATGCAAAGTGTCAGAGTCACAGCAGTAGACTTGTGACAAGCAGAGTTTTCAGCCAGGTTGGTTCCTACAACTTAAATATCAGGTTAGTTGTTATGCAAGATAAGCATGTTATCTAAAATTTAATCTTGGATTAAAGTATTGACCTGGAGATAGGATTGGACTTGAGGGTGAAGATGTGTAGTACATCTCACTATTCCTCTTTACATTATTGGAATTGCAGGACAGCGTAATCCTATTAGAATTCTCTGACTTTGGGCACAGGATTGGGCATTTGCAAAATATTACAGGATCATAACAGATGTACATTTCTTTATCCTGTTTGGAAAACAAATAGCAACTTTTCCCCTGCATCAGGGGACAATTAGGAAGAAGATCAAAGGTGTCAAAGATACCCATTAAAACATATTCCCTGAAGAAACGGGGCCAAATATATATAATTAGTTTCCAAAAATATATATCCTGACTCCTTTTCTTGGCAATATATGTGATTATTCGAACTTTTGAGAGTCTAACTTTCTTGGTTCAGAGTGACCATCACAAACCGGAGAGAAACTCTTGATTAAACATGGGTGATTTATCATTTATTAATTGTGTCTTGGTTTCATATTCCAGCATTCAAAGACACTATAACAAACAAGAGAACTCCAGATCGGATAATAAACAAGCTGCTAACATTTGAATACTTATTCTCCTTCAACAATTCATTGAGCATTTAAATAAAATATATGGCTTTGCCCCCAATTCATTGGTTTTCCTATGACTCCCAAATCCCTGAGCCTGGCCAGGTGTGGCTACAGTATATTACAGAGCTGTGCTCTGTACTACACAATCAATCTCAACAAACCTCCAATATTAGCTTTTCCTGCTATTCCATTCTATTTCTACATTCATCTGCTATTCTTTGCCGCTAACTTGGATGATTTTATAAAGAAACTGGAGGAAAGCATGGAACATGTGTTTGTCAAGAGCCATTAGAATTGAGATTCAATGTTACCTTAATATTGAAGGCAGCATGCCTCTATATTCCAGTTGCAGGGCAACAGTAGTGGAAGAAAGATTTTCTTTTGGATATTATTTTTCCACATCATGCTATTTTCTTCATAACACTTTCCAGACTAGTGATCCCATCTATGATTTTGCTTCTTTGAAATTTCATTTAAATGCATTGCTAATCAGCCAGACTTCCAATAAATCAATATAGTTATCATTCTATTCACAAATGCATCCATTTAAACTTTTGTTCACATGTGGACACCAGACATAATCTAGTAAGAATCTTTTATTAGTGCAGGTTGAAAAAGGTTAAAATATCTATCTAGAATCTTGGATATGGATTTTTGGGGAACACACACAAAGAAATAACATTGATTTGCACATAAATGTTTCCACTGAAAAAAAAATCAAAATAAAGTAGCACTGAGAACAATAATGCAAGATTCCCCACAGATAAACCAGTCACAGTGAATCTCACAAACTAGGATTAAAATTTTCCAACATATATCAGATTGCCTTACAAAAAAAATTCATATCTGGTAAAAGATTCTCTGTGGTATAGCAAATCTTTTATCACCAGACACTGAGGGGAAAAAAACCCTTTTTTTATAAACGGCAAAAGAATAGGTCAATAAATACAATAACCTGAAAACTCTCAACATCATTTCAACCTTAGTCTGAAAAGGTAACAAAGTATTTAAATTGTTTTTTGATATATTTCTAGAATGCTGGTAATAAATTAAGACCAAACAAGCTTTCAAAATGATTCAGAAGAGAAGTTTCAGAATGAGTGCTATTTTCTAGATTAAAAAAACCACGGTGCTTTAAGAGTTCCACTAATGAAGTGACTATTGTAATGAGTTAACTTATTAAAGCTGCTGCAACAATCAAGGTAACCTTGGGTGGGGGAAAAAAAGAGGTAAGTACAAACATGCAAATGAAGCCTCCCTCCAAGCTTAATTGTCATCTTGACTTTTCATCCCAGCTCATAGATATCACATTTATGATTTTTGTTCTTTATCAATATTTAACCATACAAGCTCTCTATTTGGGTGAGTTCGTGCTTGTTCCAAATATTCAACATTTATAGAGGAACAATAGGATTAATGATTAATTGTTATCATGTAAGAGAGATATGGAGATGCTGATTTAGTATACCTTCTTTCTGTTCACAACTCAGCCTGGGAGACTGAGAGATTAGGGATGTTATTTTCTGAGCTTCCTGAGAAATATATCTTTCCCCCCCCCTTTTTTTTTTCTTTTTAATAATTAACTCATCACAATATCTGTTTCTTCCGCACTGCTATTTTTAATTTCTGCATTTATAGCTGTGTCAAAAAAGCAAATCAATCTCAAAGAACCATTTTCATTTTGCCTCCTTTGAGAACCATCATCAGTCAGAATTAATAAGTTAGATTCAGGACTTTGGAGTTGGCTGACTTTCAATACTTTGTTCTTGGCTGGGAGGGATAGGATATTGAAATGCTGGAGAGGATGTTAAAATAGGCACCAGTGCAGAAAGAAAAGGGAGACGATAAAGGGAGATTTAAGTGACTTTTGAGTGGGCCCACTTCGGTGTTGCCTCTATGGAGAAGGTGGCTTGCTTATTTTACATTTCATTGATCTGAGAACTGTAGAGAAGACTTCTACAAAAAAAAAGCTTTTTTATTTTCTAGAAGTGATTGCTATAGATTAGACATGGATAATGTCAACAGAGCCCGGTGTTTTGCAACTCAGAAACTTTAAGATGGGTGGGCTTCAACTCCCAGACTTCCCCAGCCAGCATATTTTTTCAATTCTATTCTGTTGCCATTATGTACATAAAAGAGTTAAAACTGCAGTAACCAAAGATCGCCCCTTTTGGGATTGTCTACACTAATTGACCACAGTATATTTCCAGTGGTTTTGGAAAGTTCTATGCCTTTTGATGTGTGTCTGTGTGTGTGCAATTACTTTGATTTGCATAAAGCAGGGCTGTTAAACTCCTGACCCAAAGGCCAGATATTTCAAGCGCTGGCCACGCCTACATCCGGTTTAGTGAAGGAGAAAAAAGTCCCGATACGTCATCTGACGCTACTGTGAAGACATAAATTGGACATAGAGGGATTGATTAGGAATCAGGGTCTCACCTAAACCCACATAAACTGGAAATTATCCACTGTAATTTTCAAACAATATGTGAACTCCAACCTCAAATAACTCCCTGCCTTTTCACTTCTAATAGCCATAGATATCACCTCTTAATGTAACTAAATTGAAAAAGGTGGATCTTTAGATCTATTGTTCAGGAATTCTGGGATTTGCAGTCCTAATACATTGAGTTTGTGCCAGGTTAAGGAAGACTGGTTTAACAATATCAACAGACTAGGTAAAAAAATCTTGAATTCCTTGAGCATCACAAGAACAAATGAGGAAAATCTCATATCAAGACCAAAAAAGTCAGGGGCAAACAACCTTCACTTTTGTGATTCATACGGGAGGAATTCTTTTCTCAAAATATTCTTTTCTTTCACTAACTCTTTTCTGTTTCTTTAAAATTCAGTGAAGTTCCATCTGAGCTGGAAATTCAGTTTTGCTATAGGCAAAAATCAAGGTCAGCTTTACATATGTATGAAGTTCCTCTTTTTTGGTGCCAAGTGTTGCTTCAAACTTCATTAAATTATGCTAGACTTACTAAAATAGTTTCTAAGATCTACTTTAAATCAATCATAAAGGAGGTTAGTGTGTAAATACACAATTAATGTCCCAAAGAACAGAATAATGTAATTGATATGTTTAAATGCAAGAATGTAGCTATTTCAACAAAAAATAATAATAATCAGGAATTGGAATGGTTTCTGTTAAAAATATTTAACTATCAAATACATTAAGTATAATAGCACAATAAATATACTAGATTGCTGCAGTATATTTCATTTGTATTTAAGATGATATCATATACTTCATAGCACTTCATGGTATAAATCTGTAAAAAAAAAATTTTTTTTAATCTGATACTGGAGAAAGAAATTTCAATTCATTCATTATTCTTTATAACGAAAGAGATTGGATAATGTAGCCAAGATAAAATATGATTTTATATTTAGATTTTATATTAACCTCCTATTGTTTGCTTTTGTATGTTTTCTTTCAACTCAAAACTTCCTGGAGGCATGAGCTGAAAGCAACAGTGAATTAATAGGTTTACAAGCATAAAAGTGCAATCACGTTCTTAAGTGAAAGATTTCTTTATATTCAAATCCCATTATATCCCAATATCTCAGAAATCCCACATTTCCTTTCCTTTATATCCATTTATTGGGAAAGAATAAATTTCTCCTTGTCATTTCTGCCTGAAATACAGTTCTTAAAGAACCAACTTTTTGCATCCTTTTATCTCATTAAACACTAGGTGGATTAGAAGTAACAATAGCAAGCAAGTGACTTTCCTTTTTTCCTCTCTTTGTCTCTGGTTGCTTTCCTCTGACTAGAAAACTAATACACTAAAGCTCTCCCTACAGACTTATTTTTGTAGGAAGAATACACCGTTTCTTTCCTTTTCTTCTCCACTTGTTCCATGAAGACAGAAAGCTCACAGATGCAGGATTTCTCTCTAAGTCAGTAACTTCATAAACAGAACTTATCATTTTGGATCATAAATGTCTATGTGTAGTCAATCTTTATACCTGATTCTGTTCACATGCATAATTTTTGCTAAATATGTACTGCATGTCAGGCCATGAACTTCAGGATTCCAATCAGTGTCACCTCAATTTCTTGTCCAATACATTTTTTTAGAAGACAAAAAAATACAGTGTGCAAAAGCTGGATAAGTGTTATATGAAAATAGCACATTGTACATGTGGTACTGGCTACCAGTTTGGGTAACTGCAAAAAAGGGTTGGACTAATTCATTGAAAGTCATGGGGATCAATGGTTGATGATCAATAGTGGAGCTGCCATCTGCTGGGAGATTGATGGACTACCTTGCATAGTTGGTTGGGCACTATGATACCTGTTTGCTGGACTAGATGGGCCAAGGGACTCCTCCAGCAGGCTGCTGCTCATGTTCTTGTGTATAGTAAAGCTACAAAACACCACCTGCTTTGTGCTGGAATTGTATAGCTTCTTGCCATTGATCGTGTTTGCAACCTAATAGTTATTGAAGTTTCAAAAATAAAGAGCAACAAGTTGTCTAACCCATAGCAAGACTTTCCTTTTTCACAAATGGCAACAGCAGCTTGTTCTGACTTTAGAAGCTAAGTGTTGTTTTTATGATTCCTTAAAAAAAAAAAATTCTGGAAAATTGACCTTTAGTGAAACTAAGAAGAAAGAAATTCTTAAGACTACAGTCTGGAGCACACTTCCCTGGAAGACGGTCTCTTGGGCTCTGCACTTACTTCTGAGCAACTATGCTTTGATCCACTATAGCTGTCTTCTTCTTGGATTACCTTCTAATCGTGATTCTCACAATTCCTTTTAGCCTAGCATCAACTACCCATGTGTACCTTTTAGCTGCTGTTGCCATTTGTGGAAATGGTAATATGCAGATCAATTGCCCACATTGATTGTCTGAATACATTGACTTTTAGCCTGGCATTTTGGAAAAAAGACTTGCTGAGAATTTTCGGTGGCATGGTAAATGTCAATGCCCTCAAAGTTCTTCTAGGCTTACATAGGACTACTGTGAGGAACATCAGTAGCTAAATAGGAGCATAAGAAGCAGCTCCAAATTAAGGCTGTGAGAATCGGTCCTTGTTTGTGCTTATTCATACCACTGTTCACTTAAAAATAAAAGTTTGATTTAACACAACGAAAATAAATGTAACAAGAATTTTGTTATTTGGCTGAACTTGAATACTTTACAACACAGATTTGAAGGAAGTATTTGTTGACCCTTAAAGACTGTATGATTAACTTGACACAGAATTTAGACACAATAATTGCTATGCTATAATGGGAATTTCAGTGAAATAAAAATATCAAATGTTAAATTTATAGAGAGAATATTATAGAGAAATGTGGTATTAGATGTTCTATTCTCTAAAAGTGCTTGTTCGTTTTCTAAAAATGTTCAAAAATATAATAATCAGGTCTAATCATTCTTCTACATTTCGTGGCTATGTTGCAGAGCTCAACCATTTTGAAAAATGATTTATAATAGAATCAGACGCTAAATGCTGGGTTTCATTCCAATCCTTAATATTAAATATTACTAAATCTTATATCTCTGCAACGTATATCAAACAAGCTTTGTACATGGTAACTGCTGCACAGATATTTTATGCTTCTTAGTGATTTACATATTAATTGGATTTTAACAGTAAAAGTTGTATATAGATAGGATTGATTCCATTCAAACTGAACTAAACAAAAGCTTAAAAAAAAACACTCTCTTAAAATGCAATAAGTTTTGGGGCCGCTGCAGTACTTTTACAATTCTCTGTTTTCTAAGCCTAGAAAAATTATATGAAAAGGGTTGTAGTGTCATCCTTTTGAGTCCTCTGAGAGAAAACTTTTATCCAGAAATAGACAACCAACAGAAATAGAACCACTAGTTTCTTAAATTGTTTCACTACAAGATATGCTTTATTTCTTCAGACATACGGTAGTAACAATCTGAAGACAAACACCATGCCTGCTTACCAACATTTGATATCATCCCAATATATTCACCAATAGCCATATCACGAGTATAAACATAATGAATAACTTTAGGATAATAAGGCTGATTATTTACAAAAGAAATATGCATAGGAAGGGGAGATTCTCCTTCCTTTAATAGCCTAACCAAAAAGGAAGGAGTGGGTTAAGGTTTAGCCCTTCCTCCCAGAATCAGCATTACTGCCTCATTAAATAGTCATATTCTAATTACATACAATAAGTCAAAGATCATAAAAAGGGGAAAAAAGGGAGAGAAAGAATGGTCAACTGCTTGTGCAAAAGCTGTTCTCAGCCAGCTACTTCATCAAACCAAGATATCCTGCAAGCACACATGAACAAGACCTTAATAGCTCAGATCTTAGCCTATAAAATGAGGCAAATGCTATACCATATCTAGTTTCACTAATCATAACATGTGGGTGTTTAAGCTTCTTTTCTTACCTGGTTTCCAACCACCAAGAGAAACAAAGACCAAAAAAAAAGGGGGGGAGTAGATTTCTCCACCATTTACACATCAACAACTCTTGAGACTGGAACTCTTACTTCTGTTTGGCTCCTTAGTCAGGGGTGGGTTCTAACTTACCTCATTGCTGGTTCGCTGTCTCCTGCGCTGCGTGGGCGTGCCTTGCGCACGCGCGCATGCGCAGTAGAAAAAAGCCCCAAAAATGTTTTTTTTTAAAGGCCAAAAACAAGATGGCGATGCATGTGCAGTGCCAGAATCTTGGCTTCTGCGCATGCACAGAAGGAAAAAAATCCAAAAATAATGCAAAAAAAAAAAAAAAAGAGATGGCAGCACCCACGGAGCAGAACCAGCTCCGTGACATTACCAGCGGCCTACTACCTACTCAGTAGAACCGGTCCGAAGTGGTAGGAACCCACCTCTGTCCTTAACCATTCATTTTTCAAGGCTTTAATTGCCTTTACCTGTTTCCTAAATTGACCTGATGCTGACCTTTTTCTTGAACTCTCTTGGTATCCAAACATTTTGGAATGGAATTTCCCCCGTTTACTACTGGTGTCTAGGGCAACAGCCCAGATAACTCCCCAGATCTGAAATAGGCTCAGTCATGCACGTTTTGATAATAAAAGGTAATGTGAAAAGTAATCCTTGAGTCATCTATCATTCCTGTCAGGTATAAATTTCAGATCTTAAAGGGAACTGTAATGACAGACTTTCCTTAACAAAAAGAAAAATGGTAAACACTTTCTATACCTTAGTGGACCTGCTGAGAGAAAGATAATGCTGTCCTTGTCCCTTGAAGTTCACATGTCTTGAAAGAAGCCTACTGAATTTTCGAGACCTACAGAACTAATAGACTAGTAAGGAAGATACCTGATAATGTTTTTTTCCATAATGCTGGGTTGGAAGCAGAGGCATAACAGAAATTAAACACATTGAACTCATGATATTCATGCACTGATGATGTTACCTAGTTAGGATAATGAAACATCTGCAAGAAAAAAAACAAGCTCAGAGAGCACCAAGGACCCTTCATTTCAACCCTGAGCTACAAACATTCTCCTTTATTGGTACATTGAACTGAGCCTTGGCCGATTGCTGTCCCATTAATTTCCATGGATATGCATAAAGCATGAGTTTGGAGCCAACACATTTCTTTTCTATGCATCTGATGGGAAGAACCATTCAATTTTCTGACTATGAATGAAGTCCCAAGTAGTTTTAGATAGACAGTCACTTGTCAATTCTATAGGAATTAACCTTTAAAATCAATAGCACTATAAACTGAATTTATTCTGAATTTTTATTTTACCCATATCAAGGATATGTATAAAAATAATTTCTTTTTTGAACTCAAATCTTTCTCCCTTCCACAAATTTCTTAATACTTGTTATATCTATAAAAAAAATTTTTTTTTATTATGCTTCATAATTGCAGGGGATACAAAACCAAAATCTTCAGACTGGCTCAACAGCTAAACTGGAGCTGCCTTCAATGTACATATTAGGGCAGGGGTCCCCAACCTCGACCTGTAGGCCATGAGGAGATTGCAACTGGGCCGTGGAAAGGGCCGCCAAGTGCGCGCACACATCCTCACTTGATCGAGCAGCGAGTGAGCGTGTGCGCATGTGCTCCATTTGTGTTTGCCGCAGGTGCACATGCACACACATAAATGGAGCTGTACACCCGCATGCTTGCCAGTTGCTTGTGTGGAATCATATCCTCACCCGCTGGTCCCAAAAGCCAGAAACATTGGGGAACTCTGGATTAGGGAACAGAGAAGTTACATATACACCTTATTCCTCTTCTCTTTTCTTCTCAAAAGTAGTGAGTTTAAACGTGTAGCAAAACCTTCAGAAAGATTTTTGATACTTGTTGAAAGCCTGTGAATCCACATACTTTAAATATACACACATGTCCACTAGTAGGGCTGACTTTCTTTACCATTTAGAGCCACTTAACAGAGTAATCTTTCCCCTGATTGTAAAGGTACAGATCAGAATCGCACACCAGTCCATGATGTTAGATCGATGAAGGCAGTCATGGTTTATAGAGGGGAAGAATTGGGTGGATGGTCTACAGTGCCAGGGGTGTCAAACTGGCGGCCCGCAGGCCAGATGTGTTATATGCAGGCCACGCCCATCCCAGCTCTGCAAAAGGGAAAAACATCACGATACATCATGTGATGGCAACGTGATACCACGCTAGTGTAGCATGGTCTACACTCTCAGAGTAGTATCACTGTACAAGTGGAAAGGAGGACTATCAAAAATGGACTTTCAGGAAAAGAGATGGTGGGAGTCATCAGGATACCAAATTGGATTAGAAAAAGTGCTTTTTGGAGCATTTGTCTGCCACTTTGAAAAGCAATTGTATCTTTATTTCTGTGGATAAAGCCATATAAATTAAATAATAAATAACTGTAGGTAGATGGTATGCTTATGACCTTGCATATATTAGGAACTGAATTCAAAGTGCTGCATAGACCATCCAGAAACTGCTCACCCACAAGGTGCCAGGCAGTGTGGTGCAGTTCTGGGGCTAGAGGAGGGGTGAAATCCTACCAGTTTGGACCGGTTCTATAGAGTAGGTAGTAAGCAGTTGGTGACATCATAGAATTGGTTCTGGTCCGTGCACGCCACCATCTTTTTTGTGGAATTTTTTTGGGGGGGATTTTTTTTTTAAAAAATCGGTTTTTTTCTTCTTCTGTGC
>JANHFT010001805.1:139733-151804 GCA_032467955.1 Pseudoxenodon macrops | reverse complement strand
TGTGTAAATTCCCAAATCAGCTCTGAGGGCAGCAGCTGGAGTCCTTTTACCCACCCCAAGATCCTCCTCAGAGGCTGAGATTGGGTTGGTTCCACGGGTGAAATCTAAATTTTTTCCTACCGGTCCTGTGGGTGTGGCTTATTTTGTGGGTGTGGCTTGGAGGCCAGGTGACTGGGTGGGCGTGCTTTTACACTTTACACAGACAGAACACAAAAACGTTTACACTTTACAAACACACCACACAAAACAACACAACTGACTCACACACCAGGTCACTTCCAGTGCATAGTATACATTGCATCCAAACATTATTCTTACTAAGTCAAACATTACGTTAACATGCATTTTCATTAGTAATATGTCATAAACTTTGTATCAGTTACGCAAGGATATTGGTTGATTAATTTCTTAGTCCTGTGTAGATTTCAGGAGAAATTGCATTTATTCTGTCAGTTATTTTGAATCATGAATCTGAATGGTTCTTCACCATTGGATTATTAAGGATGATTTGCTTATTTTTACTTGTTATGACAATTTCAGAATATTCTCCCATATACTTTCCCTGACATAAAATACATTTTTCACATCTGTGGAAACCCATAAATATTGTGGCAACTCTGTATATTCCTTCTGATATATCTTTCAATACGACTATGGAGATTTCTGGTTTTATTTTGTTGGTGTCATTTTTTCTTCTAGAAAACCTTCTTAAATTCCTGTTGTCTCTTGAAGTATATGGTAGGGATCCAATGGATTGTTCTGTATTGTCATCTCTGTAGTCAAGGAGAGCAATTTAACCTCAGTAAGGGAAAACCATGGTCATAAATCCCCTGGGAATCTGAGACTCCTTTGTCTCAAAAAAGGGCAAAAGTGAAAGAACAGAGGTTGTAGTTGTATACACAAAGGGCAAAGGGCAAAGACCATATATGTTCTTCAACCAGTGCTATCCTACCTCTGGCTGTACACCCAGCAAGGAAAGAACTTACTAATACCCTTCAGAAATGATGGATGCATCATTGCATTCTGATGGACTCATAGTGGCTTTAAATGTCTTCAGTTTTACACTACTGTATCACAACACTCCAAAGTGAATGGTAGAATGCCCTGTAATTAAAAAAAAAACTCATTGTTTTTCGTTTCCTATTAAACTGTCCTCACTAAGGACTTTCTGCTTATGTGGCAAAAAGTTTGTTTGGGCCTCTTTTGCTATACAGTTTTAAAAATTAATTTGGTCTTGCTTATGATTTTTCTCCCATTTTTTTCCTCTGTTCAAATTTGTTTTGGTATCAAATTATTATTCTGTGGATATTTCCAAGAGCCAGTTTCCATGGAACATAGAAAGCAACTGTGCAAAGCAAAATGTATAAAAGTTGTGGATCACTTTGAAAGAAAGTACACTTCTCTATCCAGTGTATTTTATAGCTGTGGTGCAAACCCACACTGTCTTATCTCCTGCTTATACCTGTTTTGATTCTTTCATTATCATAGTGACCCGAATATACTTATCACCCAGTTCCTTGTTACTAACAAAGTAGATTAGGGCTGATAACAGTTGGTCCAGAATGTCAGGAGGGCATCAGGGTCTCTTCTGCAATTTTCAACATGTATTCATCAACAAATAGATCTTGTAGGAATATTTGTATATGAAAAGAAATCATGAACAAATTATTTAAATGGCATCATATGATCTTATAGGCCATTATGTGTGTATATCCTTCTTTAACACATACAGTCTTTATTACTTTTCTCTTTGAGTGCCTCAATTCTTTCTTTTACAGTGTCTGTCCAAACGTAATGTTGAGGCCACTTATCTGCAGTACCATTTACCTTTTTGCATTACATTAGCTCCCTAATTTCTTTGTACTATAGCTTGGATTGAATATATAGGAAGGATATTTTTCTTTTAACATTAAAATGCTTTTAAAATGTTCATAATTATTTCAGGTAGCATTGTTTACTTAATAAGATGCAAAACAGAAATATTACTGGCTCTGTAATTCATTTCTTCTTTGTATTATACCTATATTTACAGAGAAGTTAGTCAGATAAATTCTCCTTCTAGCTAAGCATTATTGGTATTCTAGAAATATAGCTGTATGTACTGACATAGCTATGGTTTTACTGTATCTATGGATAAATAAAATCCTCTTAAGATGCCTTCCAAAATAAATAATTTTGAAATAATTACAATATTACTTAAAGCATTAAAATTTGTATAAACATTTTATAATCTGTACAACAATAAAGTGGAATTTATAAGTACTTTAGGAATATCAATGTTCATTATTTCAGCTTACCACAGGCACGTAAAACCATATTGGGTATAAATGTTGTAGGCATGTGAGAATGACCTTGAGAGACAGGTTGAACCTGAGGCAGTTTAGCTCGCAAAAGGAATGTGGACAACATGGCAAATGTCTCAGAGGAGACCTTCCCTAACTTCTTTTCCTATAAAATCAAAGGGAGAGAAATGTACTTTCAGACTTGTAGTAGTCTGCTAATGTAACCTTATAATAAAGTAGAATTAGTCCATCTGTTTGTGCTTCCTATCTGGACTACCTAAATAGGTTGACAAATGTATAGAAATGCTTGAGAGAAGAGGAATACCTTTGCATGATGCTGAAAACTGATACAGCAATAACCAGACTTGACTCTGTGAGAGACAGTATTCTATAAGTGTTTTTTTATAACTCAAAAGACCATCTCCATTATGGCTCCCTTACTCTTACTTGGCAAGGGCATCCAGAGGAGATAGTTTTCAGTTAGGTCAGACTGCATATCTGATGTAAATCAGGGTTGTCAAACTCGATTTCATTGAGGGGCGCATCAGGGTTGTGTTTGACCTTGGGGGGCCAGGATGGGCATAGCCAACTCAACGTCACTCGTGTCGGGGGCACTTGTGATGGCCCAAGTGCTCTGCCAGTGAAAACAGATTCACGAGCTCCATTTCGGCTCGACGGCCTCCTGCAACCCTCTGCCAGCGAAAACGGGGCTCAAGAAACCCTCCCAAGCTCCGATTTTGTTAGCAGAGGCACTGTAGGCCAGTCCTTCACTATTTCCAGGGTGGCCCTGTGGGCCAGATCTAAGCACCCCATGGGCCAGATCAGACCCCCAGCCCTTGAATTTGACACCCCTGATGTAGATAGTCACAGGAAGAGCACAGCTATTAATTTTGAGTTACTAATTTTGTGCATCTGTTTTGATCTAGCTAAAGTTAACAAACAATTGTAAAAGGTTTTTCATGTATAGTACATTGCATTAGTCTAGCAAAGAGGTTACTAGGAGTGAAAAGGCACTCCTACTCCTGAGAGCATCTCCAGTGTGAACAATGTGAATCTCATTCACCTGGATAGATTTATTTATCAGTACTGCCTTTGCTTTTGCTCAGGTCCTTGTTTAATGCAACATGTTGCTATAGCATCCTTAATACATGGTATTTCAGTCTTTATTAAATGTCTCCAGCACTTCCCAGCAGTGTGTTCTACTAAAGAAGCAGGATAGGTAATCTTTGATTAATGATGGTAATTGGGATCAGAATTTGTGTTTAAGCAATGCAGTCATATATTACAACTTCACATGACTTCATAAATTAGCAATGGAAATCCCAATGGTTCCTATTGCCATTATTAAGCAAGGACCTCACATAACCACGATATGGAATTTCTTGCTGACTTCCCATAAGTAAAATCAATGGGGAAGCTATTGCACGAAGCTGAAAGTCTGATGCATGAGTGCTGCGGAATGGGATGATTTCCCCTCATATTCGTGGGTTGTTGTTTTTTAACTTGAAAGCAAAATTCAACTTGTTGGTGGTCTTGACCTACTGCTGCCATCATCTTGAATTCTGACATCAGTTGGCTACTCCTCCTAGATTTTGTATCACCTCCAAATGTTAAAAGCAGTCTCACTGCTCCATCAGCAAAACACTGAATAGCTTAGAGTCCAGCACAGAGCCCTATGAAATTTTATTTGATGCTTAATGTATAGTCTCTGAATACATTTACCAGAAATTAATAATATCCAACTCACATTGTACATTGTGTCAGTAATGATAACAATCATCAAAGAACTTACAAAATATTTTACAGAAATTGAGCTATGCTGTACCTGTGACACAAGAGGTGGGTTGCTTTCGGTTCGGTGCTATAGAACCATTAGCTGACATTTGCCTCCGCGACAACCGGCTGGCCACACCCCTGAGCCAGTTCTCCAGGAGGAAATAGGTCCCACTAGTGGAAATCGGCTTGAAAATAACTCTGTGCATGCACAAAGCCTCCTGCGCATGCACAGAGAGTTATTTTGGAAGCAATACTTGGATGTGATGGGGTGAGCGCGCACACACAAAACACGCACTTCCATCGCGACCAGAACTGGTAGAAAAGGTAAGTAGAACCCACCCCTGCTGTGACACTTATGATACACCAATATTCTGGTTAACACATGACAAATATATCTCATTTTCAACTGTTTGCCAAATAATTCAAAACATAATTGCCTGCTAATTAATTTGATCAGTAAAATGTTAACTTCTTAACTGTAAATGGTTAAAGTAGATAATTTATGTGATTAAAAATATATATAATTTATGTTATTATTGTAAATACTATTGAATAAGTGCAGCTATACCCTGGTGCTGCAACTCTAGGCATTCTTTATAAATCACAGCATAGACAATTTTTCTACTAGGATATTCTTGTAGAAAAAGAAATAAATTCACTGCAATTGCCCTAAGGATGCCTACACAAAGGGAGCAATAAAATTTGAAATGTCCTTATTACTTTTTAAATGTGTTATTTCATTTCCTGTGTTAACTTTGAAAAAATCAATCAATCTAACTTGGCTCTAAGTAATTCTTAGTTGAACTTATAGTTGAGAAAATAATTGATACTCATTTGAAATTCAAATAGCTTTACTTTATTAATATTATCTGTCAAATATGTTTACATTGCTGTGGTATTGGTGCCATCAGTCAAAAATAAAACATCTGGGCTTCTTTGAATTTCTTCAAAGTAAATAGTAGTGGTGGTAAAACTGATTTGTGAAAGCACTTCACACAGTTTTAAATTATGTTGCTATATTCTGGAGGTCTTAATGATGGGATAAATATTATTGAAATTCATTGCCAATCTTCTGCTGACAAAACTACATATGCCAGCAAAACAAGGACTATAATAATTATTTCCTTTTTAAGAGAAATTGTGATTGTAGGAGATCTTTCTCCTGTGAATCCACTAGTGGATGACTGGCAGTGAATTCTATATTTAATCATACTTAGATAGACAGTCAAAATAAGAAAGACTTACAGTAAGTTATGCTGTAGAACAAGTCTGGATCAAATCCGATGTATCTCATGATTTTACTTGTCTTGAATCCTATAGAAATACATGTTTATATCAAAAATGTAAGGTCAAGCGATGCTATAAATAAATAAAATTAGTACTTATCAATAGAATTTTGGAAGAAAGAAACAATAGATTAAAGCAATTAATTATTGTTGGTAGCATAGCTAGATATTTCCAAGGACAAGGGATAGATAGATGTAATTTGATATTGTAGGAAGTAAGCTGTTCCAAGTAAACTTGCCTTTCGCAATCTACTGACGGTGATTGTCAATATCGATGATATTCAAGAGATACTCCAGATGTTTTGGGATTGTACCCAAGGCACCTATTACTATGGATAGGAACTATCTTTGCTTTATTTTGCCACAATTTTTTACATCTATTTGCATTAGTATTAGTATTTTGTTATTTTTTCCAGTTATTTTTTTTAATTCTGCAATTCACTATCCAGACTATTTTGTGTTTCCTATCAACAATTGTTAAATCTGGTGTTAAATCTGGTGTGATACTTGAATTCTAAAGTCCCAGAGAACGTCTTTATTTTTCTTCTTTATTTTCTATTATTTTATCTGTTTTGTGGTCCATCCGTTCCTGCTTGCAAGGAATGGTGTTTTATTATTATTTTAACTATATTAATATTATTAATATAATTATTAAATATTACTTAATAATAAAGCCAGTTTAGTGTAGGGGTTAAGATGCTTTCCTAGAAACTACGAGAATGTGAGTTCTAGTCCTGCCTTACGCATGCAAGTCAGCTGGGTGATTTTGAGCCAGTCACTCTCTCTCAGCCTACCCATCTCACAAGGTTGGTTGTCGTGGGGAAAATAGGAGGAAGAAGGTGTATTACGTCTGTTTGCTGTCTTGAATTCCTTATAAAGTAATAAAGGCAGGATAAAAATTTAATATTCCAAAGTGCTCGTTTCTTATGTCATTTCCAACTTTCATTTGTAAAACCTATTCAGTTTGAAAACATTGGAAGAACAACTTTTCAAATATATTGTAACAATCCTAAGGAAATTACAGCATTCATTTGTAGTTTTCAACTGCTTCCTTTTACAAATTCACATGTTGTACATATTGGGTTATATCCAATATTATATGTACGGATTTCCACTCATACAATAGGACTTCCTTTGTTCACCTCCCTCCTGTACCACCCTGTTTACTATTTTACAAAATCCTCTAACTTTCTCAATCGTATGTGAGTGATGATGAATTGGAATGATACGGTATGATTTTGTTCCAGATTACAGTCTGTCAATGTATAAACATTGTTGGAATACAATCCATTAAATCTAAATCAAGACTAAGTTAAGTATATTAAAAATTGTTTAGTAAAACTATGTTGTTTGATGGGGAAAACATGGAACTAAACATGTAGGAAAATCAGTCATATACTAACTAAAACATTTTGCTTTTAATAGTTGTAACTAGAGCAGGTTTTTAGCATTCTGCTATCTTGAGAATATAAGCATGTAAAAGTTTTTTTAATGAACTACTTCATTTCTATAGTGGCAAGAGAATTCTTATTCAGCATTCATATAGTTAAAACTATTACATTGTCTTCTTGGTTGCTGCATTTTCTCTCTTTAGGTTCACAAATTTTAATTTTGTATAAAAATTGATTAACATTTGGATATTGGTTTACATAATTTATTTTGGACACTTTTATGCAGAGAAGATGTTCTACATCTTTTTTTGAGAATGAATAATGTACTGCTCTGCAGATGGTTATTTCACAAGAGAAATTTGTTTGGCAAAAGTATTTCCCCTGTCATATAGACAGAAGTCTATTTTTAGCCTTGCTACATAAAACCTTCCAGCTGTATTTAATTTAAATAAAACATGGAAGTAAGCCCACGTAGTGAATTTTTTTTATCAATTTTGTTGCCACTTCAGTGTGCTAGTAATTCATTCTAATAAAAAACTGCTTAAACTTCAATGATCACTATATTCAATATAATTATGGCAACTTGGTGTGTGTATTTATATTATTAGATTTTCTACTTTTTTATTTATATTAGACTTTTCTTGAAAGAGTTTTTTTTTTAATTAAAGTTTTTGTCATGGAATAACCACCTAATATTTTTCATTATTTTTCTTGATTTAGCATATATAAGCTTAGTCTATCTGGTGTGTTTTCTTCCTGAATAGCCTTAGAAATCCAGAGACATGTAATGAACAAAATAGCCTTTTAAATGTGTGATATGCAAGCTATATAAAGCAAAATTTACCTCTCAGCAACAAATGGCTAGGGAAACGGAGGCTCAGTGGCTAAGACACTGAACTTGTCGATCAGAAAGGTCGGCAGCTTGGCAATTCGAATCCCTAGGGCCGCATAACAGAGTGAGCTCCCGTTACTTGTCCCATCTTCTGCCAACCTAGCAGTTCAAAAGCAGGTAAAAATGCAAGTAGAAAAATAGGGACCACCTTTGGTGGGAAGGTAACAGCGTTCCGTGCTCCTTTGGCATCTAATCATGCTGACCACATGAACACAGAGACGTCTTCAGAGACCGCTGGCTCTTTGGCTTTGAAACAGAGATGAGCACCGCCCCCTAGAGTCAGGAACAAGTAGCACATATGTGCGAGGGGAACCTTTACATTACTCATAGCCATGAAGGCTCTGTCCAATTCCTCAGGTGCAACTGGCCTGAACTCTCCCCAGAAAATCAGGGGCTTCAAGGCTTCAAGGCACTTGTACCTCCAGAATCCAATTCTGAGAGGATCCAAATGAATTTATCTGACGATATCTATTGTAAATGGAACCAGAAGGTGGTAACTTTTGTCTCAGTCATAGAGAACGCATCTTAGTTTCCTCTTTGTATCTAAACTATTTCTGGCCCTGGCTACCACCACCAGCTTATTACAATTCTTCTTCTGAACGTGAAATCGCAATTGAATTTATACACTTTGGGAGTATAGAGTGTTTTGTATGCCTGCACCAGAGGTCAGTAATTAAGAAAGGATGAAAGACTGTCTTTCATTAATGGTAATTTCCTAGAATGCCCACATTACATTTAAGGTATGCCAAATCCCCCCCCATTTTTATTTATTTTTGCTAATTCTCTTACCTGCTACATAACACAATCACATTCCAGCAGTCATACATGTACAAACAAATAGAGCCCCTTCCATATTTTGTGGTACTAGTAGCAAATAGCATTACCAGGCAGGGCACCTAGAAGAATGGCTCCACCTAGTTGTCATATCCAAAATAATACCTGAAGCTTTAATCCATCTAGGTAACTAGCTCTCCTGTGCTTTAAGCAGCTTCATGAGCAAGAGCAGTGGGACACCTCATCACATTCTTCTTACCACTGGATGCAACATAATAACTATCATTAGGAAAGTATTAGCACAGTGAAAAGACTAATTTTGAACAATTTAAAAAATTGCACACACGCAGTCAAATCATGGTTTTGTTCAAATTAAATTCACACTCTTTCATGCACTCTTACCAAAAATAGCACTAACCATAAAGGGATGGTGAAGATGAGTCACAACAGAGTTCAATCATTTGCCACTTCAATGATCATAATGATTAGTTGGTAGAAAGTGTAGTACTAAGATGTAAAAGAGAGGAAGATGCATTGTTATTATCTGTTCACAACAATGCAAAGTCATAGCTGCCAGTCCTTTAGCTGGTGTTGGCCTTCGTACACACTTGAGATCTTACCAAGAAGAACAATAGCGCTTAGACTTATATACCGCTTCATAGTGCTTTACAGCAGTTGCTAAATGATTTAGAGAGTCAGCATATTGACAATTATCAATATGACAATCAAACCCAAAAATCTGGCTCCTCATTTTACCGACTTCAGAAGGATGGAAGGCTGAGTCAACCTTGAGCCAGTGAGAATCAAACTCCTGGCAGTGGGCAGAGTTAGCCTGCAATATTGCATTCTACCCACTGCGCCATCATGGCTAAGGATGTCTGAGGATATACAAGAGCCTAGGATGTCATAATGTATAGGCATAACATATGTGTGAATCCAAGCAATGTGGTTATCTGTCAATGCACAGATATTCTAGTGCCATCCATTGTTATTATTTTAAAGTAGATGATGTAAATTCTCTACAGATATATTCTATATCTCTGTGCTGCCATGTTGTGATTATCTAGACTTTTGCAGTCTAGCCCAAAGCAATATGCATTTTGGCAGACCTTTGTGAATATAGGACAGTAAACAAATCACATCCTTTCAAAATTCCAAATCCCTGACTCCCCATGATTGCCTGCATATTTTGCATCTCCACAGAAAGTGTTACAGTAATCATAAACTCATAATCCTTGAAATGAAGATTAGAAAATTCATCCAGATGGTGCTTGTCATATGTTTGCAATGAAGCTTTGAATCAATATAAATATATCGATACATTTACAGAAAGATTCCTAGCTTAAAAGCACTTGGGGGAAAAACAGAATGCTCAACACAAATCCTAATAGACCAAAACAGTACCTACACAATTTGTTAAAAGTTTAAGTGTTGGTAACTTTTCAGTGAAGCTATATATTTTGCCAAACACCCAAAATACTCCTATCTGTGACATAAGAGGCAAGCTGAAAATATTTTACTGTGAATTAATGAACTAATGTATGGATTAAACTCACAGCTGTTACTGGTGATGCTGGTTTAGGTCATTGTAATATATTCTGATAGACCCTGTAGCTAGGGGTAAGGGAACTTCACAAACTACAAAGAGTTCAAAGCTTTTGATTACATGCAGGTCCTTGAAGCTTCCAATCAACTGTTTTCTTGCATGCATGAACTCAATTGTGAAAGAGCACCCAAATGACAGAAGGCTAACTCCAGACTTGCGAGAAAGGCTGCTCCAACAATTCTTTCAAGATGTCTCTAATCAACTAACAGCAGACGTTGACTCAGCCTCGTGCAGCTATTCTGAACAGGTTTCAGATCTGGAATGTTTTTTTTAAAAAGGAACCATTATAGTTAATCTCAATACTTTGGAATATGAAACCCTACAAAAAGGAGATTCAGACTTTGTACACATCCTAGTTCTATTTCAAATAATGACTATTTATTTCAGTTTCTCAGGGAGTATCTTAAACACCTTCTCAGTTTTGAAGGTCCTGTGATTTGTTGAACGTTAACCCTCGGACCTTGTTCAAAGCCCCAATATATTTTCTTACCATTTATCGATAAGTGACATTCTGAAGGCCTAAAAGATGTACCTGCAAAAATGTCCAAGCTTCTCTTTCTAACAGAGGATCATCAAGGCAATTTATATCATGCCATCGTTTCTATCGGCCTTCTTCACCCTCAGTGTGAAGAAGACTTCAGCCAGTTCTCCCTTTCCCAGTGGTATAATGTGCAAAAATCTCTAGCCATGGTTATAACATTTTTGTAGTCATACTTTTGAATTTTATATGATCATTGTTTCTATCTTGCATTTTTAAATGCTCATGTATGTTTTGTGTTTACATTTTTTTCATTCTTGAGCAGTCTCCATAGAAGAAAAAATATATAAATCAAAACAACGATAATAATGCATTTATTTAATTAATTCATCGTATAGGGCAGGGGTCAGCAACCCGCTGCTCTGGAGCCACATGTGGCTCTTTCATCCCTCTGCTGCGGCTCCCT
Source organism: Pseudoxenodon macrops (assembly GCA_032467955.1). Lineage (NCBI taxonomy): Eukaryota > Metazoa > Chordata > Lepidosauria > Squamata > Pseudoxenodontidae > Pseudoxenodon > Pseudoxenodon macrops. Next base: position 140,853 of record JANHFT010001805.1, on the reverse strand, counting down.
GTCACTAGTCAGCTCCACAATTGATAGGCCTTTTGGTTAGGACAGGTAGAGGAAAAAGGACGCCGTGCTTGAAGAAGACTCTACGGTGGGGGAAACCGGATTTCCGGTCGGCTCCAGAATTGAACGGGGGGCTTCCAGTTAGGACCTTTGTGGTTCTTTGAGTGTTTAAGGTTGCTGACCCCTGGCCTAAACCCTGTATTCTGGCAGAGGGCGCTGTTCCAAACAGGTCAAGACTCCTGTTTTCAGATTTCATACATGCAATGATTCATTAAGAAAAACAGCCAAGCAAAATTTGGATAATTCCTTCCTTCCCTTTGAAGTGGTTCCTGTTTTCTCTCTGCAAGTTTCCCCAGGGTAACCTTTTCTCAATTAAGGCTGTTGAATTTCTAATTAAAAGGCAAAAACCGGCTAAAGATCTCTTGCTAAAATTCATGTTTTTATAATTTGAACTCGCTCAGTCAAAAGTAAGTGACTGGTTCCAACTGGATTTATTGCCAGGTTCGGTTTATTTCATTTATTCGTTTACAAAGTAATTTATTATTTATCACTATGTGAACCATTTATTATTTTTCCTTCCATTTGGTATATTTCAGTCGTTTGATGGACTGAGGCTGTATAACAGAATAGCCCAGATGTGTGTTAGCTTCCAGATGAGCTTCCAGATTTATCACTGCAACAACTGCAGCATTAAGAAAGGTTCCTTTCTAAGACTTTTAGAGAACTGCTACTCATGAATACAGATAGCGCTCGGCTGAGGGAAAAAAAAAATATTCTGCCATTTTTCCTACATTCAGAACTATGTGGAGGCATATCCAACACCTCGTTTACAATTCACATCACCATTAGTAGGGCAACATTCAGGCAAAAACAGGAATATTTTAGATGGGCAAACACTCCAGTTCTAGATAAATCTCAGCAATTCCTGTATAACAGTCTTGGATTACGTCCAAGAGCTCTACTTTAAAAAATCTAAATACCATATACATCCAGGGAAGGAGGGAGAGGGAGAGGGAGAGGGAGAGGGAGAGGGAGAGGGAGAGGGAGAGGGAGAGAGAGAGAGGGAGAGAGAGAGAGAGAGAGAGAGAGAGAGAGAGAGAGAGAGAGAGAGAGAGAGAGAGAG
>JANHFT010001805.1:119771-133918 GCA_032467955.1 Pseudoxenodon macrops | reverse complement strand
GTAAAGACTAAGAGATGGCTGCACCTTGTGGGCACGCACTTTGTGCGCCCGCACATGCACAGTGCAAAAAAATTACAAAACATCCCCCTCCTAAAAAATGGCAGCACATGTGCAGTGCCGGAGACTCGGCTTCTGCGCATGCGCAAAAGAAAAAAAAACCAGGAAAAAATCCCCCAAATTTTTTTCCCCACCCCCAAAAAAAATGGTGGCATTCACGGACCAGAACCAGTTCCGTGACGTCACCAACAGCTTACTACCTACTCTGTAGAACCAGTCCGAACCGGTATGGAACCCACCTCTCATGCAAATTGAGAATCCTTAGTTTGTATTGCAGTATTTCTGTTTTAGACATCCAACTCTTCCACATACCAAACATCAGAAAGGATGTAAAACATTAGAAAGCTCTATTATGTCAATGCACTGTGACACATCTTTTGATACCTGAGGGCTGTGTTGGCTCACGATATTCTCCACTACTGATCTGCCTGATCAGATTTTTGTGATCAAAGCCATCGAAGGGCATTGTTCCATAAACCAGAGTATAAAGTAAAACACCAAGAGCCCAGCTGTCAACCTAAAGCAGAAAGATAAGAAACATAAGGAATGGTGACTCCTGAAGATGCTGAAATTACTAAAGAAACAAAAAAATCTATCTACCATTATTAAAAAAGCACATAAGTATTCTGTAGAAAATCCATCAATGAACAATGAAAACAAGGTTTTAAAGCATTGTGTATGCAAAGATTATTCCTTTTTGGATTATCAAAAAAAAAATCATTTCACCAAATTCCAGACACACAGATTGCTTGCAGAAATCAGCTATATAAAATGAATTAATCAATAAATAATTTTATATTTTTCATTCTTTTGTTTTTAAACATTTCTTTCTTCTGAATTCTATTTACCTCTGGTCCCCGATAAGGTCTTCCATTAACAATTTCAGGAGATGCATATAGTGGACTTCCACAGAAAGTCTGGAGAAATTTATCCTTCTGATAAAGATTTGAAAGACCGAAGTCTGCAATCTGTAAAGACAAATTTAGAAGCAGTTGGCTAATGAATAAAATGTAACATTAATAAAAGCTTTTTTCCATCCTGTTCCTTTCTTAGTTTCAGAATAGTAGCATGAGGAGTTTATAACAGCTGTTATGTTTCTTTTAATTCTGGTTTTCAATTATATTATATATTATATTATAGTATATTTAAGTTATATAAAGCATGTGTTATTGTGTTAGTAAAACATCAAAGCCAAAATACATGTTGTTTTATATGTCTTTCATGGACAACTCAAATGTACATTGTGAATAAAATAAACATTGGAATAAACAGCACATATTTGTTACGCTAAAACTATTTTTATGCAAAAAATTATGCTTGCATACACATTGTACTGCTAATTGAATAGGAATAGTGGTTAGAGGCGGCAAAATATTCTTGAACAATATTCTGAAAAATTGGAAAATAAAAACTTAGAATGAATGAAAAGGTAGGATAATAATCTAATGAATAAGAACATAGAATAATAGAGTTGGAATAGAGTTGGGAGGGACCTTGTAGGTCTTCTACTCCATCCCTCGTCTTAAGCTGGAGACCCTATTTTCAGAATAAATAAACTCCAGCTTGTTTGGGAAAAACTCTATTCAATAGCAAATAAGAGGCCACCCAAACAGAGGAAGGATCATGTTGTTCACCCCCTGTATTTGAGATTTTGAGTACAGAGCAAAAATTAGTGTTTAGTCACAGCAATCTGTGTCCCTATAGAGCAGGGGTATCAAACTCAAGGCTCGCAGGCCACATCCAGCCCGCAATGTGGTTGGATCCGGCCCACTGGGCCATCCTGGAAAATGTAAGGAGCCAGCCTGGGTCGCTTCAGCCCGGTTTACCCAATGTGAAGAAGAAACATCAGGCCAGTGTGACTTTGGCCTAGTCTATCCAGTGCGAAGAGGAAACATGGCAGCAGTTTGGGGAGTGGCATCAAGTTGACCACGTTCACCCAGTTGGCCACACCCACCCAGTCGGCCACACCTACTCAAACCCCCAAGGTCAACCCCAGCCCTGATGCAGCCCTCAATGGAATTGAGTTTGACACCCCTGCTATAGAAAAATAAATAAATAAAACTAGGGAAAGAGGATTCTTTCAATTTCATAACACCTGCATCTTGCAGGCTAAAGAAATATGAACACTTTTTACCTCAAGGTTTCTACAATCCTCCCCTCTAATTTATCAAACTAGAAAGGAATGTTGCCTTCTCTACAGCATGTAAATTGACAGGGTCATTTGTCCAAATGGCCTATTGTTTTATTAAAGTGTTCTGTGAATTTAACATGCATTACTAGCAGGAGATAATTATTCAGTATCTACATCTTGAATAGTATAATGGAGAGTATACTAAGCTAATGATTGGATGTGGTGGAAAGTCCTACTCTGAAGTAAGAAAACTGCAGAGGTGGGCTATGGGACATTTTCCAGGCTGTGCTTTTTGATATTTCATTACAAGGACATTCCAAGACAAGACAGTAACTATATTAGTGAATATCATTTCAAAATCAATATCTCAATTTATGTTCCGCAGTTTTGGAATTGCACCCACAAAGAAATCCTAGAAAAAAAGGTCCCTGTGTAAAGCCTTCATTGTATGTCTCAGATCCCATTAAGAAACAGCTGGTGTAGAACTTCAGTCTGCAAATTTTCAAAGTTCAGTTTGCAGTTAATTTCCGTAAGTTCTTATCAAATCACTCTGAGGAGTTTGCTGGAAATTTATCTTGAGCTCATAATCACAACTCTATGAATCAGTAGATTTCCTTTACTTAGAGAGACTGTAGAGCAAATTTTTCTGACATTCATTGTATAGTTTATTAAGACAATCTGTGCTCTTATTGTCCTACAATCTACAAAATACATGCAAATGGGCGTGTAAAGTTTAAATCTCAAACTGGCTCCAAAGCATTTTCATTTTTGACCTTCAGGAAAAAGTGTTTCTATTTCAGCCAACTCCTATATTCACAAGTTTATCAGATTTTCTAGTTAAAACTGTCGCTTCCCCTCCCCCTCTGTGGAGAATAAAATCATAGTAGCCAAGATTCCTTCAAGTTCTTCTCACTTAAACAGAGCCAAAGAATTCAAATGTTTCCCAAACAGGGAGGGGTTGCTAAAAAACCAGATGCTGTATTCCCTTACCCTCAAGGAAACGATTGTTTCCACTACTTATATTAAATGTGATGAAATTTACTCACTGAATATGATGATAATACCATCTCCAATATTTGAGCACAGGGTAATTTGAATTAACTCAAAATTGGATGGAACATAAGCTTCACACTCAGTGAGTAAATTTCATTATATTTGTAGGGTAAATGAACATTTTTAAGAGAACAATTTCAGCTTAACCTAAATTGTAATACTGGAAAGAGCACTAGCTTTAAGCTTTATACTCAGTGAATAAATTGCTTCAGCAAGTAAAATTTAAACAAATGCTATTAAGACAACGACCTAGAAAAAGGAAGTCCTAAACACTGTGAAAACTGAGAAATACAAGACTGTAGGTGTAAATGTGTACTGTATATATACAGAAATTTCAAAATAGGACTGCATTGTCCTATTGGACAAATGGTTGCACTATTCCACTGTATAAATGGCATAGTAGTAAAATTGAACCCAAAATTAAAGGGGCATTGGTTTTTGCAACTAAAACAGTACAAAGTGTAACAAAACTACTTTTGGCTTTATATATAGTCCTCAATTTACAACTACAATTGGGACCAGAATACCTGTTGCTAAGCAAAGCAGTTGTTAAGGTAGGTTGCACCCAATTTTGTGACATTTTTGCCACAGTTAAGAAAATAACTGCAGTTGTTAAGTAAATCTGGCTTAACCATGTAAGTCACTGGGAAAGACTATGGTTCACTAGTTATTTTTCATACTTAGTTCAGATACTAAGTATGGCCATTGGGAAGAAACTAAGCAAAGTTTCATTTTTTTTCCTTTTGAATTTCACATTAGGAAAAATACATAATGGGAGGGAGAAAGGGAAGAGGCTGTAAGAGCAATGCCACATAACCGAAGGTGACTCCTTGTCTAGCAGACATAACAAATTTGTCCGCTTTCAGACTGGGAGAGAGAGAGAGACAGAGAACAAACAGAGAGGGGAATTCAATGCGTGTTGGCCAAAACCCATCAAATGTACTTACATCTTTTACAATGGAAAAAGAGACAGAAGCAAAAGGAGAATAGTTCCCATCCTACATTTCTTACAAGGAAGTAACAGATATAGTGAGATCCCACAAAGGGTATCTTGGAAGAGGACTGGAATTCAATTTCCATGATTAGGTAGAATGATTGTTGCCAGAAGGGTTCTGGTTTTGGCCAAATTATTTTGGGGAATTATGGTTTATATGAAAAAATACACACTTCATTCCAAACATCAAGGGGGGAAAATCTAGGCAATAGTGCAAAAACCAAACACTGGTCTATCTCTCAGAGCTCACGGTCAAAGGCTGCCAGTTTTATTATAATATAGTATTATCAGTTATATATCCATGACATAAAAAGCACTTGCTTATATTATGTTAAAATTACACTTTAATAAGGGTTGTATGATTTTTCCCCCCACACAAAGGATAGCCTTCTAGCCTTATAGTCTTCTATGGAAAAACTCCAAAGTATCTTAAAACCATCTAAATGCATATAATGTATATTTTTATAGGGTCCCTGTCCACATTGTGGGATTCATGGAGTATAATACTGAAAAGATGTGTGCATATGTGTCTGTGTGTATACATACTGTACACATACACATACACATAAACATACAAACATACAAACATACATACATACACACTGTATAGTTTTGGGGGGCGGGTAAGGAGAGAAACAGGGAAAGATAAGTAGAAGTATAAAAGGAGAGATGAGACAGCAACAATTACGATGACCTTAAAGCAGTGGTTAGCTGTAACAGAGGCATTCATGTATTGAAGATAAGAAACACTAGACTTTGTTTAACTCACAGAAAAGATAGAACTTTTAATGAATTCTAGTTCAATTGTTTCATGAAGAATTTAATTTGTAGAATACATTGTTTCATTAAGCAATACTTTGTTCATACTAACACAAATACAAGAATCAAATACTAGGCACCCTCAACATCAATCTATAAGAAAGCCAACATGGTGATATGTATAGTAATATCACAATGTAAAGCCACCATTCTATCCTTGAGCCACAAATTCTGATGCAACCACATAGGTTGCTACATTTAGATGATGACACCAGGCACATTTTATAATTTGCCTCTCCGCTCTATCCCTCACCCATGTCCTTCAGCAGATTCCAATGTTACTTCCACTAAATAACATTAATATTACTCAGAAACTCAAGGGACTTTCATGGGAAGAACCTTGCAATTACTTGTAGTTCAATGTAATATATACAATCAATATCCATATACACTTTATATTATGTCACATGCAGTCTGGAAGCATCTTTTCAAATTAAGGGGTGTGCATAAGTGCACCAGTGTGCCTACTGTCCCTGTCCTAATGTTCCCTTTTATTCGTATTCATTTCATGTATTCAAATCATGTTTATGCCTATATATGTTATCTAATACGTACTTGACAAAAATAAATAAATAAATAAATAAAAGTAAAACATACATGTCTTCTTCAGATTTTAAACCTGCCTACATATATTAAAAAACCAAAGGAAAGGTTTTATTTACATATCTTTCTGTTGAAGAAATCTAAGACAGTGACATCTTCGACAAGTTCTATTAAGCTGCTTTGTCATTGTTAACTTGGTTATTGCCTACATTTTTAGTGCTTTCCATTCTTCCCTTTCATTAACCTAACATAAATTATTGAGGAAAAACTATTCATTTGGTTTTAAACATGTATTCCTTAAGACAATAATCATAAGGTCTTGACAAGAAAATATATCTGTCTTCTATTTGAAACAAAGCGAAGTGCTTCCTTAAATACATACCTTGCCTGAGAATTTTTTGTTCTGTACCGGAAATAATACTGTTGATATATTTATGTAAGGAGCAGCTCTTGTGGCTTTTTTAAAATTAATGTTTAGGCGGATGTTGTCCTTGGAAAAGCATCAATTCTTATATATTAATGCCATCAGAGTCCCAGTTTGGTTTGGTGATTAAGACTGGTAACAGGAAGACCATGGCTTCTAGTCCTGCCTTAGGCATAAAGCAGGAATCTCCAACCTTGGCAACTTTAAGACTTGTGGACTTCAACTCCCAGAGTTCCTCAGCCAACTGGGAGTTGAAGTCTTAAAGATGCCAAGGTTGGAGAACCCTGGCATAAAGCCCGATGGGTCACTTTTGGCCACTCCCTTACTTTCAAACCTAGGAAGAAGTGGCAGTCTACTTCCAAAAACGTTGCCAAGAAAACTGCATGAACTTGTCCAGACCAGTTGCCAAAAGTCCAGACAAATTTTAAGGCAAACAGTTAAAATAATATAAAATAAAATCCAGCATATTATTAGAATAACAGACACTTTGAATCTGTGGCTAAGAAATCTAGAACAACATTTTGGATTTGAATATATGAATATATATATCCATAATTATGTAGTTTTTCTAAGGCAAAGTAGAAAAGTATTTTTATGTCTGATTTTGTGAATGTATAATATGAGTAAGTAAGTAAGAAATATTTATCTGAATGTGAAAAGAAATCCAAGCTAGTTTATTCTTTAAAAAGCAATATGTATTTATTTAAATATCTATAGAAATCAAAACTGGTTTAGCTTTTACATAAGGTTTTAAAAGTTGATGGTAAGTGAACTCTGTACCCAAACATTGTGCTACCTCATTTTGTATAGTGTAGGAAAGTCTGCTAACCAAGTAGGATTACTCACTAAGTTCCTGTTTCATGACTATTGACTTTAGTTAAGCAAATAAATCAGCCAGGATAGTCAGAAAATAACAAGGAAGCAATAAAGCACAAGGACATTTTTTCTAGATGAGCTACTTTTTAATAAAATAGCAGTTTATGTGGATAAAGAAAAAGATATTTAGCATTAAAGAGAAAAAGTGAGAAAATTGCAAATCTTTGTGTTAATTGTCATATGCATCTGAAAAGTTCTTTGGAGAGAACATCACTACAGGAAAGTAGGAATTGGTACTGGTGTCCCAACCATCACAAAATATTTGAACTAATATAGCGATTCACCTAAAACCTATCTTAGAGGAAGTGGATTATCCAGATCTCTTACAATCTGGTTTCTGAGCTGGGTATGGGATTGAGTCACCATTGATTGCTGTAGTTGGCTAACCTTTGTTAGGAAATGGACAGGAGCATGCACACTTCTTGGTCCTTTTTTGACCTTTCAGAAGATTTTCTGCACCATTGGAATTTGGAAAGCTTTTAGTCCATTAAAAATGAAACATGCTTTAAGCATTCAGAGAAGAAAAAGAGATTATGGAAGAATGGGAAATAGAATGGTAGTTCCCTAAAGAGTAGAGAGCATGCAACTATGCCAAATAGGATTACAAAGAAATTAGCAATGATAGTTTTGGCTTGCTGCTATGACAAAACTGAAATATATGCCAGCTAGACCTAGTGGCTCATTGAATGTGCAGTTTGTCGGGACCAAAGATCAGGGATGGATAGAACCAGAGGTGGGTTCCTACTGGTTCTATCTGGTTCTATAGAACCGTTAATAACTGCAGTGACATCACTGAGCCGGTTCCATCGGTGTCTCCTTGGGCACCGCCATCTTGGATTTTGCTTGTGCGCATGCCCAGAAGCTAATTTTTGTTTCTGTGCTTGCGCAAAAGCTAGTTTTTGATAGCTGCGCACGTGCATGCACACACTTCACGCACACACACACAGCGCGACCCTGAGCGAACCGGCAGCAAAAATATTCACAGCCCACCCCTGGATAGAACAACTCCTAAGATATTATAAATGAGTGAAATTTCACTCTCGGTGGACTGACCCAGATTGGATCCTGCAACCAGTGGTGGGATTCAAGTAATTTAACAACCAGTTCTCTGCCCTAATTATTTCTTCCAACAACCAGTTTGCCAAACTGCTGAGAAATTTAACAATCGGTTCTCCCGAAGTGGTGCTGAATCCCATCACTGCCTGCAACATTATCCTGGGACCTTCATATTTCAACTTCACTATTACCCACTTTTGCTAATGTTGGTGGGATCAAATAATATGGCAGATAACAGCTAAAGCCTTTACATTTCTAAAAGTCATTTTCTCTTTTAGATGGAGCAGCTCTCAGATGAAGAACTTGATCATGGTGCAGAAGAAGATAGTGATAAAGAAGATCAGGATCTGGATAAGATGTTTGGGGCTTGGCTTGGAGAGTTGGATAAGCTCACACAGGTTAAAGTTTGTTTATAATTCTATGAGATGCAAACAGTAAAAGAGATCACTCTTACTTGCTCTAACAGCTTTCTATAATTTTCATCCTCAGTGGGTGTGTATCGTAAACATTTCCTTAGTTCCAGCCAATGTGACTGCTGTAATCTACTAGCAGATTGATTTAGGGTAATGCTCTTGATAATATAGGTTATATCACCAAGAGAGATTATAATTTACAAGCAATATTTTTACACAGAATATTTGATTGCTCTTATGTTGTTCTTCCTATCATTGAAAGCAGCTCACCGGGTTAAAAAAAAACCTAGCCCTTTGATATGCTTAATATTATGTCAGAGTTTGGATTTCTGGGTTATTATATAATTCCTCAGTCTCCAATAATCCCCTATCACTAGGCAACAAGGCAGAAGAGGAGGTGGACAACAAATTCCCTATTTCCCTTTCCCCCAATGAATATACTTCCAATCACTAGGCCAGTATCTGGCCGAGCCATTTAACCCACTCTTCACTCTGTCCTCTTCCTCCTTCCCTGTCTGTGGACCCCCACCCTGGCTCCAGGGCTCATTTCAATGCTTAGGGTTACCACCAATACTTCCCAACTTTGCTTGAACAAGACACTCTCTGATATTAAATCAACAGTAACTATAGCCCTATATCATAGATAACTGAATATATTTTTCCTTGTCTATATAAAGGTCCATAAAAATATTTTATTTTGACATAGATTAATTATTGGTAGCCATTAAACATTTTGTACACACATTTTTTCTAAGAAAAAATACCTGTTGAGGTATATTTATTTCCTTATGTTCATTTATACATGATATAGTTCTTGATTATTTTTCTCAAATTCATTTATTTAGAGTTTGGATACAGACAAGCCTATGGAACCAGTTAAAAGATCCCCTCTTCGCCAGGATGCTAATATTGCCAACTTCTCTTATCGCTTTTCCATGTACAACCTGAATGGTAAGATTGATAAATTATTTCAACTAGGAAAAAAAATAAAGTTATATATTTGATTACAAAACAAACAAAAATCCTATTGAAACCTATTACTTCATCTATAAGTGTACAGTACATATTATTTTTCTAAATAAAGTTTTCCTGTTGAAATTTTGATAAAATTTCATGGAGCAGAAATAATTTAAACCCACATCAGATAAATTAGTAGTTTGATTTACACATAATGCTAAGCCATAATGTGATTGATTTGGTTTTGACCCAGCATGATATATGAATGCGGCCCATAAAGAAATTTATTGTTTATTCTTGTCAATAAAATATTCTCCATAAGTACTGTTTATTAGCATGTGAATTCTGACTTGTTCTAAATATGGCTTGATTTATATTTGAATCCAGAATAATTAATTAATTTGTTCTCTGCCCATTTCCTCTGGGAAAACAAATTAGGAAATGAGGAATTCATTATTTCTTCGTTCATCTACAAAAATAGCATTAACTTGTTTATCAGACCATGGTTAAAATAATTTTTTCCTTAACATTATGTACAAAAACAGCCCATGCAGTAAAAACAGAAAGCCTGACAATAATTTCCATAAATTGATCAATAACATTGTTAAGGCAGTCATATTTCTTCCCAAACTGCTGCTATTTCTGCCTGCATGTGTATGCACAGCTAGGTCATCTTTTCCCCCCAGCAAAACACAGTGGCTGTGCATACAGATGCCTGCAGAGACACTTGAGAACAACTACTGAACCTGATTCATGAATCTAGAAAAAGAGATACCTCTTTTAAGTTGAGGGGGGAAATCCAAAGAACCTTTTTTTGATGGCTTTGCATGGCCCAACTAATCAAGTAAATCTAACCTTAAATTAAAATATTTTTGATATAATGGAACCTGATAATTGAAATTGGAATATTGTTTATGTTCTTGTCATTCACTGCAGAAGCCTTGAACCAAGGTGAGACTGTAGATCTTGATGCTCTTATGGCAGATCTTTGTTCCATAGAGCAGGAGCTCAGTAGCATTGGGTCACAGTCCGCCAACAGTGCATCAATGAAATGTTTTCCCATAGAAGGCAAAATGACCCAGAAACCATCAAGTGGTAGCCGACTTCCTTCCAAGCACGGTAGCATGAAAGGATTATCTTCATCTAGTCAAGTAACAAAGCCTTCACATGCTGTCTTCTCTCTGGATGACATTACTGCGCAGTTAGAGAAAGCGTCTCTGAGTATGGATGAAGCAGCTCAGCAGTCTATAATTGAAGATAGCAAGCCTGTTGTTGCTATTCAACATAGGAGGACAGCATCAGCTGGTACTGTGAGTGATGCTGAAGTCCGTTCTATCAGTAATTCCTCCCGATCTAGTGTCACATCTGCAGCATCCAGTATGGACTCCCTGGACATTGACAAGATGACAAGACCTCAAGAGTTGGAGTTGACTTCCCACGGGCAGCCCATCAGTGAGGTAAACTATGATTGATTGTTCATAGCAATTAAGTTTCAAAATCTAATTCATTGGTTCATTTTGGACTGCTTTCTACTATTTTCCTGTTTTCCACTTATTGGTTGTTGCATAGGAGTCTTCTAGAGAGGAAATCCATAACAAATTTTACTAATGACTATGATAATTCATGCTTAGATACAAGAGCAAAGTGATATTTAATCTTAAACAGTAACTTTTTAATAACATTGCTTGTTTGTTTGCACAGCTAAGGATTTAAACATGGGCTTCCATAATATATATAAGTATCCATTTTCATGTTATGGATGTTCTGTGGTATTATCTGAAACAAACAAAAAAACTAAATTGGTATTAACTAATGCAGTCTACATTGCACAGTATTCTGATGTTGGCTAAATTGTTTTTACAGCACAGCAGACCTTTCCATTAACCAAAAGTGCAAAGAAAAAGACCAGAATCATTCAGTAAGGATGGATATTAGTTTAGTAGACTTCATAACTTTGTTTGAATTCTTTTGAAAATGAAGCCATGTTGGGGAGATGACAGATAGGTAAACTGGATTGTGACTGCAAAGAGGAAAACTGAAGTATGGAAAGAAATAAAACAAGTAATGGAGAAAGAGATATTCGTTTGAGGTAAAGGAGATGAAAAATGTGGAAGCCTGAATAAGAGACAAGTAAAAAGAGCCTGGAATTTGAGAATGAATAGATTCTCAACTAAAATAAAATATGCTAGTCCTGAAGTGGTTATTAAGAGTTAGTGAGGTTTTGGTATTCTGTATGAGCTGAATTTTACCGATTTATGCTACTCTTACCAGCCAATTCTTTGATTGTAGGCCGTTCTTAGGGAAAAACAAGGCCTGAAAAATTATACCATGAGGAGTCCTTGGTGCCTTCTAGCACTGATGATGTTACCTAGTTTGGGTAATGAAACATCTGCAAAAAAACAAGCCAGCTCAGAGAGCACCAAGAACCCCTCATGTCAACCTTGAGCTATAAATATTCTTCTTTATAAATGATATGATGAAGAAGAAAAAAACTTAAAAATCTTGAAATAATTTGAAAGTCTGCCTTCTTATCCCTTTTCTAAAATGAATAACTTAATTCAAATGTTGATAAGTAATATATGTCAACAGTTCATTGCCATAGATTAAATATAGATTTATTCTTTCAGTATTCAGTACAAACCCATACACAAAACTCATACACACACCATACACACAAATTCTTGTTTTGTTTTATAGACTCCAAGCTCTAAAATACAATCAAGATAAACATATTAACAATATTTTTGACATGCAACATAGTCTATTATCATGTTAATAATCCTATGGATTTCTACTCCAAATGGATAATCCTAGGACCGTATTGGCAAACCTATGGCACGCATGCCAGAAGTGGCACACAGAGCCATCTTTCTGGGCACATGAACCATCGCCTGTTGCTCTTCTGGGTTTCGGCGCACCGGCCAGCTGGTCTTCACGCGTGCAGGAGTACCAGAAACTGAAAAGAGCAGCACACCAGCTAGCAGGTCTTCGCCCGCCAGAAACCGGAAACCAGATGGTCAGTGCACATGCGCACCAGGCGGCTGCTCTTCCGGTTTCCTGCATGCGTTCCCGTTTCAGCACTCAGTGCCGAAAAGGTTCAACAACACTATACTACAACAAGCCTAGGATACTATACATGAGTTAATGTTTCAATTTCTGATAGGACAAAAATGATGGACAATATCTATTAAACATTATCTGAACTGTCCTAATCTATTATGCAAAAAATATTTTAAATTGTACTGACATCATTTTAAGATCAAAGAAAGTAAATGCCATAATCTTACAAGAACAGGACAAGCCTGTTATATCAGGGATAATATATATTATTAACACTAATTTCATCAAATGCCTTCATCTAGTTATAAAAAGTGATTGCAGGACTAATCCTAATCACTGCACTATGAGCTCAACCCACAGACATGGCTTTTTCCAGCTGACCTGATGAATGAGTTGGATAATGCATGTTTTATTGTTTGCACTGATGTTTTATTTTGTTTTAATTTTTCTTAGTAAGCTACTATGAATTTGAATTTGAATAATGGCATATGGGTGTAATAAATGAACGGGCAATCCTCCATTCCCTACTTTCTCCATTTCCTGTTCCACATTTTGGGGGAATCTGAAAAAATATTGTGGGGAATAAAAGAAGCTTGAATTAACCAACAGCCCTAATTCATTCTCCCCTCTATCTTTATGTGCTATCAATACCCATAGAGCTCAGTGATTACACTGTGATTTAGATTCATCTGATCTCGTTTGTTAGGAAGATAAAGTCATTCCAGATCCTTGTTTATTTTGTAATATGTACAAATCTGTCATTTCTAAATTACTAAATTTCCTTTGTCCCAAAATCTAAGCTAGAAGAAGGTTTGAGAATTGTAAGATTTATATGTTCATTAGTTGTTGTTTTTAATGAATCTCCATTTGCAGTCATTTTGTTTAGAAATAAAATGGAGAAAAGTTTCCTTATTTGCAATTCATATTTGTATTAGTTAGGAATATGATTATTAATATTATTTATGCCTACAGCATTGTGAGCAACATAAATGTCAGAATGACAAATGAAACTCAGGAAGAAGGAAAGGATTAAGAATATTCTGAGTGGCAATTCACTTAAACTGAGATGAATATTGCCTAATATGTTTTAAACCTGTGATTTTACTCCTACTCCTGTTTAATGTTGTTGGTTCCTGATCAGAATGTGCTCTCTTTCACTTTAAAATATATTAATGAGAGAAGATGTGATTCATAGTTTCTTTTTCTTTAGAGGTTCATTATTAAGCATAGCCCCAAATAAATAATATCAGAGGGTCAGAAATGTAGTGCATATTTTCCATTATGCTAGTTGTTTTTGAATTTAAAAGGATCTGGGAACACGGTAGTATTATCGGTAAAACAAAATAAATAATTAAGGAAGAAAGGAAAATCAGTAGGAATGCAGCCTAGCAAGCAGCCTAGCATTCTTTCCGCAATATGTAGTAGCCAAGTGGTAGTAGTAGAAATCAGAATTTGTCAAATGAACAAGTAGGGAGAGAAAAATGAAAAGAAGGGAGTTGCTGGAGGATTCAATGTATGTACCCAAGCAGTTGGTTGAGGAAGACAAGGATGCAGCCATATTTAGTGCACCTCTGCTTGTGTGGCTTAAATGGACTGTGTCTGCTAGATAGGCAAACGGCAGCTAAATATGTTAGCAGATCACAGACTATTAGATAAGTTGGTGTACAGGAAAGAAAAGATTGTTATTATTTATTTATTATTTATTTATTTATTTATTAAATTTTTATACCGCCCTTCTCTCGAAAGACTCAGGGCGGTGTACAG
>JANHFT010001805.1:92723-111964 GCA_032467955.1 Pseudoxenodon macrops | reverse complement strand
TGCTTCTGCATAGCCACGCCCACAAAATAAGCCACACCCACAGAACCGGTAGGGAAATTTTTTAGATTTCACCCCTGAGCAAACCGGTGGCGAGGTAAGTTAGAACTCACCCCTGAGTGCGGCCAAGGAAATTCCCTCTTTATCGATCCCTCAAGGTAAGACAGCCCTAGTTCCCAGGGCCAATCACAAACTTAAGCTCAGACCTGGCTTATTTTTGCATGGGAGTAGCTGGGAAAGGTTTTTTTTAGCTGGACAAGCTACTTTTGTATTGCTACTAAGAAAGTAGTTTAGACATAATTCCTAAGACTTAGGGTTGATTTTAACACCCTTTTAACTTTACATGCTTCAAAGTTTTGACAGGGAGTCTTGGGAGGTCTTTTCAGTTTCAGTGAAAATAAGACCTAGTTCAGAAATAGGCCCTTTATTCTGATCTCGAAAAGTTGCAGCTGACTTTGTCAGAATATGAAACAAGTATAGATTGTTCATTCTCAGGCTTGTGAATGTTTTGCAGTGTAGGATTAGGTTAAGCAATTGTGTCAGGAGTTTACTAATTATCCAAGGTACATTACTGCCATCTCCTGACTAGAAAATTATCTGACTTTTTTGTTATCTAAATTTGGGTAGTTTAATGTTTTAAAATAATATTTATGTGTAGTGATGGTGTTAGTGTTAGTAGCAATACAATACCCTTATTTATTGTGTATCTGTAACTAAGCATACCACATATGTAGCTAGCTGCATATTAAAGTACTGAAATCATTTGTCACTTTTAATTTTTAAAGTGACATTTAGCACATATCACCTGTGTTTCAATGCTATATATAGGGCAACATATTTTATTTATTTATTTATTCATTCATTCATTCATTCATTCATTCATTCATTCATTTATTTATTTATTTATTTACACACACACACACACACACACAGTTTTCTAGCCTGGTGTCTTAACCACTAAATCTCATTCAAAACATTAAACGATGAAGGATTTTTTTACAAAATTAAAATCTTAAAGTAAGCACAGGCAAAAGCATAATACATTACCTAAGTATGCTTTTAAACATTTCCAGAAGAACATGATAATAGATATAGAACTTTGTTACTTTGCTTTTTATTTAGTTATTGAGTTTTTAATCCCCTTAAAATATTTGCTTGTCCTCAATTGTTTTGGTTTACAAAAGTTTGCAGCTAAATCTAGTTATTTAACACAGTAGTTCATTGCCTAATATATTTCCTAATAAAAAAGCAAAATGTAGATTTAAAATGGTAGTAACAAAAATAACGAAAGCAAATATTTTAAAGGGTAACATAAAATAGAGTAATATGGAAGACCCCTGATTTCTGTCTTTCTGTACTTTCTGCTCCTCCTTTCAATGTTGCTATGCTCACTATACTGCCAAACAGAACTATGAGACTGGCCGTGTTATTTTGGAATCTTTGTCTCCAAGTAGATAATTTACCTAAAAGTCAACAAGAACATCTGGAAATTTTTGTGTTAAAAATGCTATAGTGATGACAGAATGATCCCTATAGAAGAGGTATTAGACAAATATTCACAAGATGTTTTCTTTTGCAGTTTCTCACATGGGCAGTTTTTTCTCTGAGCAGAGTGTTTATCTGCCCTTAAGAATTGCTGAAGATAGTTTGTTAAAAAAAATGCAAGGGCGCAGTGACATGGAAGAATAAGCTGCTTAAGATAGTGGTGCTACCTGGAGATTAATCAACCAGATTCTTACTACTGTGCTTTCAAAAATTGTATCTCAGTCTTCCTTTATGGCCATATCTCTCAAGTGTCTGCTTTAGCATCTCTTGTTTGGCCACTGCCCATTTCTACCAACATCTAGAAAGAATGTGATCTCTGCAGCAGTTTGCTCTACCATTAGTTTCTGGGATACATAGAAACAGTCAGCTAGCTTTGTGAGGAAAAATTCAGTTTTAACCAAAAGTTAAATATCCTCATTTTCAGCCTTTCTTAGGCCTACCTCCAGTGCTGCATTGAGAAAGCAAAATACCACTTGGAAACCTTTATTTAGAAGGTTTGTCTGAATAGTTGCTAATAGAAGAGTTTACATTCCATCCTATAAGATTAGTTTATTAGAGGTTTATCCATAAAAATGATAACAGATGGAATTATATGGAACTGTACTGAGTTCCCCTAGTATAGAAGAAATAGAAAATAGTGGCAGTGGCAGTGGGAATAGATTAAAGGTGAGCATTCTGGATAATACAGTCCTGAACAGGACTATAGTTATTAGATTATATTGTTTTTAAATGGTTGAAATACCATTTTTTCATTATATTATGTGGGTGAAATTCTAGCTAAAATTGTATGTTGTCATGGTCATAAGTTCTAGAACATTTCTATAACATCGTTAGTTCCTAGAAAATTTCAGAATTGGGATGGAAAGGAATTTGTAGATGTTTTTAAAACTACGGCATCATTCTGGCAGCTTGCTTAATACTTTGCTTCAAATATACCTAAAACCCTATTTGTGCTTCAGATGAAGAAGATAAATTGTTCTTATCTATTGCTGATCATACGCTATAAAATGTCTGCACTGGCTTTCTTGTGACTTAATTTGTTTTCTTTTCTTTTCTGCACAAGCATTCCTATTTGGACAGGGAAACCTCCCTCCTTCTGAGAAACATTGCAGGAAAGCCTTCTCATTTGCTGACCAAGGTGATATGCTACTTACTTCCCACCTGCATGTGACCATTTAATCCTAGATAGAAGTGGAATTTGTGTAGTGTGTATATGTAACTTTGGACTTTATTTCTAGTAGCTTTTGTTTTATGAAAATAATTTTTCCTCTGGTCAAAAATGAGCAAGGCGTCATGAAATATATTTGCATGGTTTATTTCCCTTGTTAAATCAAAATGATATATTTCCTAGAATCTAAATGCATTTATTGTTGCCAGGTTTCATAAAACAAATACAGAAATCACATAGCTTTAATGAATGTCAAAATGGTCCTGAAATCATTTAAGGAAATATATTTGTAAATAAATGTTAATGTTCCAATCAGTTCTCTCATTTTAAATCTTTGTGTAGTTATCGTTGTATAAAATCATAATTCATAAACTGCTGTCAGTTAACAAGGAAATAGATGGTCACTACAAATAATAAAGTCATTGATTTCCAGTAGATAAATGAAGTCAACCATAGATCAGATCAAATCAAAACATTATTGTGGCTAAAGGCCAGAAAGAAGAACAAGCAGACAAGTAATTTATATGGAAGGAACTTAATCTTCAAGATGTATCTTTTGGCATATTCTTGATACTAGACAATAAAGACAGACATAGAGATTAGTCACTGATATATGAGAAATTGAAAGTTTGTACATCTTAACATCTAATTTCATTTATTAGAGCATAATTTTTTCTGAATTATAGCCTGCCCATACGTGGGGAGAAGATTAAAAAGTAACGTATTAAAAGGGAAATGAAATATTGCCAGTATATTCAGTGTTACTGTGCTTTTCAATAGAATCTATATACATGTTGGTGTGATATATATTTTTGCACCATTGAGATAACGAATTCATTAAATTTTATACCTTTGTCTCTGTTTAATCCATGAAAATTTTATCTCAACTATTTTACCATAAAATAAATTGTTATTTTCTCATTAAATCTTGGTCATCTTGAGATCAGTGACAAAATATCCATGAAAGCTGGAATATTTTGCAGTTATTTTGGGGGAAATAAAATTTCTGATGCTAAATTTGTACCTGTTTCCTATATGTTCTATATCAGTTGTCCTCCCTAGAGTTTGGTGAGCTATTAGTGGTAATGATGACTACACTGAAGTGGATGATGATCAGATTTGTGAATTCTTGCTATAATTAATAACATTACATCTTCTGGTGTCAGAGTAGATACCGGGACAAAGTTAGCTTCTCAGTCTATGACACGGTTTACCTCTCACAGCTGTATCATTGTATCTATTGCCATAAACAGATAGGTGTCCCCCGTGCTCGTGAAAGGAAGTATCATAGCTTTAACTTATTGCTTAACTTAAGGAATATTTACATATTCCTGTAAATATGAATTTATAATTCATAAAAGATTATGCTGCAATAAATGTTACTGTTGAAACAAGGTTCTGCATGGCATTTGTCACAACAGATTAAGTTAATTGATCCCTCAGAAAATTAAAATATTAGTTGAACTTTAGAAATAGCTTTCTATTCTAGAGAGAAGCTGGCATTGTTTGGAACTTGTTGATGGGCAAGAATTCATTTAAAATAAGTTGAAATAATGAAGCCTCTAAATGTATAATTTTGCTACCATAAAAGCCCCATAGGCATTTACATCAGGTGGGAAGAGAATGTGACACATAGATATCCTACCCCTGTTTCTTTTTCCCTTTTGAATACTCAAGAATCTTAAAGAGGAATCTCTTTGGGTGTGCTTGAATATGAAGACAGCTGCCAGTGCCACGTGTAGTATTTCCAAAGTTATGCCCACATATTGAGCAAACAGCAGTAAAAGTACTGATATGCCCTCTGTGCACTATTCTCTCCACACATGGCAAATACCTGACTGAAACTGCCCAAAGGCCTACTTCAAATATAATGGGGAACCTGTGCTTTTCAGTCATATGAAAAAGTCACAATCTATCATGTTCCTTCTCTTCTTCTTAACATGCATCTAAAGTTGAGAACAATCCAGGATAAAACTCTGAATTCAGAATTGTCCTTATAAACCACAGTTTACCAAACCACAATGTCCTGAGTTCAGCCATCATATCCTAGCTTAAAATATATATATTTATTTGTTAAATTTATTTGCTGGCTAACTCCCTGTGGAATTACTCTAGGCAGCTTACAATAAAAAGGAAGAAATGAAGAGTGTAAAGAGGAAAAAAATAAGATAATAGAACAATAAAATAAACAATGAAAAAGAACACAGAATACATCAATAAGAAAAACAAAAAAGATGGACAGGAATATGAAGCAGGTTCTGGTGTCCTCAAATCATATAAAGAATTGAATTTGCAATCAAGGCTTGTTATATTTCATTTCAAGAAGCCTAACTGAATATTTGATTTAGTAAGTTAAATTTCAAATATGTACATTTATTTTAGCAAAATCTGGGAAACACTGACTCTGTGTTGTGGGTTTCTCCCTGCCAGTTAGTATGGATAGATCAGTGATGGTGAACCTATGGCACGTATGCCACAGGTGGCACATGGACCCATTTCTGAGGACACACGAGATGTTGCCCTGTCAGCTCCAGTGTGCTTCTGCACGCTAGCCAGCTGATTTTCGGCCTTGATTTTCAGCCATTTTTCACCTTCCTAAGGCTTCAGGAGTTTTCAGGGAAGCCTCCAGAGGGTGAAAAACTGCCCAACTGGCAAACTGGAAGTCCCGTTGGGCCATTTTTCAGCCTCTGGAGGTTTCAGAGAAGCCTGCTGAACCCTCTGGAGGGCAAAAAACAGCCCAGTTGGGGGGGGCGCACGCATGCGCAGTACATTGTGCATGGAGGGTTTGTGTGCCGGCATGTATGTGCATGCTAGCGCAAGTGCGCTGCCATTTTTGGCACACAAGAAGAAAAAGCTTAGCAATCACTGGGATAGATGGTATAGAATCCAGCAGCTGATTTTAGGCAACGTTTAAGTGTATTGCAGCTTTGCCACATAAATCTTGCTCTAAGCTACAGCAGTCTACTAAAGTTCCAGGTTCCTTAGATAAAGTGAATGACAGCATTTTTAAGGGCGTAATTGATCAGATTTGCACTTCAGCAGAAAGTATTAAGGCAGTCTTAAGATGCATGCAGTCACAATTTTAATAAGCTAATACAGTATGTTTAAAATGAATTTGATTTTCAAGAAGTTCTTTAAATTGTGTTGGGGTTTAATAGGTTTATCTTGAAATTTACAATACATTCTTTTTTTTGGTTGATTCTGTGATGTTTTACCATATGAATCGCCTAGATATAAAGACTTACTAAATATTATTTAACTTATCATTAATGCTTTGTCGCAAATAAAACTAATATTCCAGAACAAAAGTCATTTTCTGCTTTTTCACAATCTCTGGTTTAAATATAATATCATTTGTGCAATTTAAATAGTAGCATTGTTTTAACATTTAGATGCATGTTTAGATGAATGCCATAGAAATATTTTGTTTTCATTAATTATGTTAGTTAATTTGTTAAAACTTGCTGTGTTTTTAAATTTTTGTTTTGAAACAGCATTGTATTTTAGTGTTTTTTTCTTGCACATTTATTTAATACTAAAAATCAAATGGGAAAATCAACAAAACAGTAACAAAGTATTTCCTTTGTTTCATCTAAAGAATAGCATATAATACCCAACAGCTAGTGTTTGGAACAATAACTTAAATATCAACTCACTGTTGTTGGTATTTTTATGATTCAGTAAATCTCAAAAACTCTTGTGAAAATAATTGCTAGACTTCAAAAGAGTTTTAGGTCTATGTCAAAGCAGAAGATAAATATGAAACTTCCAATTTTGAAATAAGCTTGAATTTGAAGTGAGAAAATTGTGAAAGAGAACTATAAAACCAATTAATAGCATTGCATCATTTTTAATACTGTCCAGTGTTTATAATAAAGATATTGGTAATGAAAAATACATACAGAAGAACAAATATACTAATAATCTGCATGATTTTTAATTATTTAGTTTTCTGTATGTAGCAAATATTTATATGCATCTTTTAAAAATACATCTTTTAAAAAACTTTTTAATTCAAAATAGTTTTCTTTCTAGTATTCGTACAAACATGTTTCTAAAGAGATGAATTTCATAACTAATAACCATAACTCTTTACAAAATATAAAGCTTTTTAACTTCAGCTTTTTAAATATTTTTTTACTGAAGTTTGAAATGCCTATGGTTGGGTAAATAATAAATAAGCATACTGGTATTTAATTAATGCTTTCAAAGAATCAAGAGAATAAAGATCATAGTTTAGAAAGAAGAATTATTCGGAGTTTATGAATTATTGTCAAAAAGAGATTTTTATTACTGAAAGGTATGCATTATTCATAGCCCTTTAAATGCTATAAAGACTATATGTAAGAAGCCATATGTCACATCAAATTATACACCTCCCAAAAGAAGTATATGACTATCTCAATTTGTATATCTATCCAGTATCTAAAATAATAAAAAGAATGAAAAGAATTGTCCTGCAATGAAAAAGCAATTGTCCCAATATGTTTAAATTCACCATGTTCTCTTTCCCGAGTTTTTTTTAAAGAACTGGGACCAGTTAATTCAGAATGACTTATTTCAACAAGTATCACTTTTGGAGATGGTCTCATTTTTATCTGCTAGATTTCTGATAATCTACCGTGTTTCCCCGAAAATACAACCTGCCCCGATAATAAGACCAACCCTACCTTTTGGGGTGGGCGTAAATATAGTTCCTCCGCCAAAAATAAGCCCTCCTGAAGTGTACATTCAGCATAGTGGGCAGCCCTTCCCTTCCCTGGTCAGCCAGGGGCAGTTGGGCCCCTTAAACCGGACCCGCGGATCAGCTGAGCTGATCTGGAGCTGCCTCTCCCGCCCTCAGTGTTTTTGGCGCTCGCCCGCCTCCCATCCATTCCCCCTTGCCCAAAAACTCCCGCCCCACTTGCAAGAGAGCAGCTGCCTGGCACCTCTTGGCAAGTTGTGCCAACCCAGCGGGCAACCTCGACATTAGGGCGAGGAACGCGACCGTGCTATCATACAAGGGAAAGGTAGGACCCGCATCTCGTGGCCCACCCCACCTGCCACCTTCCAATAGCGCCCCACCAAGAGGGGAGGCGGCGGCGGGGAGACATCCAGTCCCACGCGCGCCGCTGACTGGACCACCGACTGGACCCCCAAAATAATAAGGCCAAGGCGATATGTCGGGGGTCAAAAGAAAATAAGATCCTGTCTTATTTTCGGGGAAACACAGTATTCCCCCCCCCCATTTTCTTTCTTATAGGTTGGAGTCAGGAAAAAACTTTTTTAGAGATCGTCTGTTCCCTTATTTTTAGTATTTGTATTTTTTATTTCCTCTGCCTTTAAAGTTATACTCCATTCTTTCCAACTAAAAGTATTAGAAATGAAACTTTTTCTGCACTTTGTTCATTGTCACAGAAATAGGATTTAGGGGAGTTATAATATTCGGCTCCATGTTGAGACATTGACACACACAGTTTGGTGTTTTTCTTTACAATTTTTTATTTGCAAATCTATACTATTTTCTGAATTTCTTCTTTATCTTAAACAAACATACAATATTATCCTTGATGAAGATCCATAATATAGATTTGAAATTATTTTCACAGTTCGTTATAATTTTCCCTGCTGCTTAATATTTGTGCATTTCCTGATTTATAATTTGTTTCAGTAAGGACAAGTTGATAAAAGGATGTGACTCTGTGACATAATATAGGCACATATAAATAATTGGGGATATTGTTCTACCTGCCAAAATTGCCAAAATTATTTCTCTACTGCTCTGTGTATTCTTTATCCAAATGTTTATCTGTAATTTCTACTCTGATTAACTTTAATGAGGTCAAAATGTATAATCAGATGAGATCATTGAAGATTGTATACTCAGTCATATAGTCAGAGTAAACATGAGAATATGAAATACAAATAAAATGATGCACTTTTGATTTGAAAAATATATCTAAGGTCGAGAGGATGTAACAAGTAGGTGGTATCATTTTAAAATATATTAGGAGATTTTAGAATATTTGTGGTTGTAATTTAAAATAAGGTTGTAACATTTCTGGACAGTTATGAAATCACTAGGATGGGAATTTAATAAATAAAACTACATTTATTTTACTAAATCAAAAGTGATTGTCTTTTTAGAAATTGGCCATAAAATCATGTTTGATGCATCCATACTGTGCTTCCCCGAAAATAAGACCCTGTGTTATATCTTTTTGAACCCCAAAATAAACACTTGGCCTTATTTTTGGGGAGGCCTTATTATTTTGGGGCACGTGGAGGAAGACGGGGCTTCTCTTGCCATCTTACCTGATTTCCAGCTCTATCTCCCTAATCCTAACCAGAGGAAATGGTGGGGATCGGCTGCGCATGCATTTAAATATTTTCGGGGAGGGCTTATTTTCGGGGAAACACAATAGTAAAAGTATGATTGATTCATAAATTAAATAATTTTGGGTAAGTATTTTTGCTTTAAAACCAGATAAGAAAGAATATAAAGGTATGCCTGTGGTAAATACTAATATATCAATTATGAAATGTACCAATCAGTGCTCAGTTGTTGGGAATATTTTTCCCATTTGAGCCCATCTGTGATTTGTGCTACAGAACTCTCTCTCATTTTTGTTTTGAAACTACATGAAATCCTTTTTGTATTGGATATGATGAGCTTTTACCCAACCTCCAGAATCTTGTTTCCTTTGTAATTGTTTATTTAGATACTGTTTCAGGCCTCATTTATCTTTGCTCTTTATCAATTTATTCATTAGTTTCATTGAAAATTACTATGTTTCTGATGAACATTTCTTTTGCCAGCTGTTGCCTTTTTCAGTATTAATTGGACAGTAATACAGAACAGAGGTGGGTTCTAAATCTTCTTACTGCCAGTTTGCTTAGGGGGGCGCTTAAGCCCCACGCACTACATGTGCATGCACAGTACTTCTAAAAAAGCTTCTGCGCATGCACAGAAGCAAAAGAACCAGCTCGGGGGCGTGGCAGGCCCATGTTGCTAACAGTTCTACCAAACTGTGCCGGTAGGTTACTAACAGTTCAGTAGAACTGGACCGAACCGTTAGAAACCCACCTCTAATACAGACGGAACTTGAAGAGGCAGGCAGCAGCTACAGGGAGCTAGGGAATAATTCATAAATTTTCTGAGAATAGAAAAGTCAGAATATAGTAAATGTGACTATACTGTAACATCCCTGTGCTCAAACAGGTGCATTTGAATAGCACATACATTTTAAATATAATATTCTAAACTGATGGGAAGCTTCCTGTAAACATTAGATTAGCATGTGGTACCCTTTTGTATTTATCAAAAGTACTTTTGAAAGTACTTTTACAGTAGAAATCCACTTCATAGAATTATCTGTCTTTTATCTTTGCTTTCTTTGAAGTATTCTGTTGGAGAATATAATTGGGAAAGGGAAAGATGGGAAAAGCATTGATATATTGATATTTATGTATGTATGTCCAGTTATATCACTCAATGTTAAACCAAAAATTATTTTCCCTAGGAGGAACAGGCTGCTAAACTAAAGGCTGAAAAGATCAGAGTTGCTTTAGAGAAGATTAAAGAAGCACAAGTTAAAAAGGTAAGTTGTTCTTGCTAAATATATTTTAAAGTCAATATAAACGATTAGTTCTTACTGATGAAAATATATGGCATTAAAACTCTTGTTTCTTAGGTTATATTTCTAGTTCTACAGTTTATATTGCATTGTAATTCTATTTATCAAACAATGTTAGCAAATTCAACTTTGAGTACAGCAATAGAAAGTTCCTTTTTAATGCCTCCAGGATGTGGGTTGTATCCAGTTATATCCATTCACTCAGGGGTGTTAATCTCAAGGCATCATGGCGGCGTCATGTGACATATCGGGAATATTTTCCCCTACACTAAATCGGGTGTGGGTGTGGCCGGTACGTGACGCATTTGGCCCATGGTCCAGGAGTTTGACAGCCCTGATTTACCCTATCTCCATTCCTGTTTAATTCCTGCGTGGCTCCTGTTCTGCTACATAGGCCTCAGAGTATCTTTGCAGGGCATCTGAGGGATACACAAAGATAGGACCTAGTTAAGGGTAGAATCATCTCAAACTAACTAGAGTTGGAAATGTTTAATTATACTTACCATTTAAAAATCCTATCATTGAAAATTCTTAGAATCTAGTATAGGTATTTCTTGCTTAACAGTAGTAACTGGGACTAGCGAGACTGTCACTAAGGAACGAAGTCATAAATCATGATGTCACATGACCACACCGACTTACAACAGCAGTTGCAGCAGTCCCAAGTGCCTTCATTAGACAAATCCTATATGGTTGCAGATTGTGCTCACATGATTGTCATTTGCAACCTTCTGTCAACTTCCTCATTGACTTTGCAGTGAAGGTCACGAATTGCGATCACATGACCTTGGGATGCTGCAACATCATAATTATGAAGTGGTAGCCAACTTCCCAAAACATGATTCTATGAATACTGTGACAGCCTCAAATATAAAGACCCATCATAAGTCTTCCTCATTCAGTGCCATTGTAACTTTGAACGCTTGATGAATGAGTGGTCATTCAATGAAGACTACCTGTACTGAATAGAAATTTTGTTTCAAAATGTCATCAAAATTTAATGCCTTCTCCTTTATTTCTGCTACAGCTTGTGATAAGAGTCCACATGTCTGATGACAGCTCGAAGACAATGATGGTAGATGAACGACAGACAGTAAGACAAGTGTTAGACAACTTGATGGACAAGTCACATTGTGGATTTAGCTTAGACTGGTCCTTGGTAGAAACAATCTCTGAATTACAAATGGGTCAGTAATTCAGATTTATTGACAGTACCAAATTGTAATGGAATCTTTATAATGTATCATCTTGTTTTATGATTCTCTGAGTTGATATGCCACATTTTGGCTTATTTTGTCTACCAATTTGGGGGGGGGGCTTGATCTTTATTAGATTTCAGGGCAGTGTATGTGTATATGTGTGTGTGCCTGTGCATATGCTCTAATCTTTCTTTAGGTAGCTGGGTTGCTTTGGGGCAGACTTTTCTTTGCTTAGAACTTTTTGTAAAGATCCTTTTATAATTCTGGAAGTCCTGGGTTTTGCTAAAACTTGTATAATGTTTTGGTGTTGCCACTTTTATTAGTTAACCACAAGTTTTCAAATCAGAAATACAATAATAAAACAGTCAAGGCTGTTTTCCTTGGGAAAGGTATTAAATTGGATACAGATTTATTTACATGCTTCATATACAATACTGCTTTTACCTATACACATTTTTATTTAAAAGTCAACAACATATTTATTACAAATGGTTGATGTTCTTACTACTTTAAGCCTGTTAAAAATACCTTTATATGGATAGAGCCTTTGCATTAGGGGTGAAATCCTACCGGTTTGGCCTGGTTCTCCCAAACCAACATCAACAAATGCTTCCAGTTCACAGAACCGGTAGTAAAAATGCTTTTAAAAGGTAAAAAAAAGGCATATTTTGTATGCAAAATAGGTTTGTAGAATATGTTCTCACAAGTAAAAAAAAACCATATATATTGATTTATGCATTATAGAAATAATGTAATTGGAAAATACTTTTACCTGTCTTTGGTAAATATGAATGATATATGTTCTTCAATTTTACTTTTTTATTAATGTGCATTGTCATATGGCATTAGGGAAAGCACTTTAGACTATAAAATTAGAGGACTTGATTTTGATTTTTAAATGGTTGTTATATTTCTGTAATTATGCAGAGAGGATTTTTGAAGACCATGAAAATTTAGTTGAAAACCTCCTGAACTGGACAAGAGATAGTCAAAACAAGCTCATGTTTGTTGAACGTATAGAAAAATATGCCCTTTTTAAAAATCCCCAAGTAAGTATAATGCTTTTCCATCAATCTTGTATTATTGTCACAGACCAGAATAAAAATTAAAATACGAAAATAAAACAAAACAAGACCTAATAGTGTATTAAAATTAATGGTGAGATCATCAATCGGTGGAAATAAAGCTCTTTTTTCTACTTTTGAACATCCATTGTGACTTAAACATGCTTTATGGTAGTTGTTTTTACATGCAATACACTAAGATTTATTAAATATAATTTATTGAAACCATAACTCTGATCTGAAAGGGAGTATTTCTTAAATTTATTTTGATGTTTTTATTCCCCTCCTAATAAAATTCTAAAAAACATTAAAAATATATTTGCATTTAAATTTCTGACCAGGTTTTTGTATCTGAGAATAAACATGCCTGCTATAACCTGCTTTTAGACTTCATATTATTCCCATAAATTTATATCTGTTTCCATATAGAAAATATTTGTTCACAAATAGCACTCTTTGTTAGTATCAGGAAAAGAAGAGACTAAGATAACTATTTCATTTCTATTGTTTTACATTCATCAACTGCAGCTTCTATTTCTCTATTGCAGAATTATCTTCTTGGGAAAAGAGAAACCTCTGAAATGGCAGACAGGAACAAGGAAGTACTACTGGAGGTAAGATAAATTATAGGTTAAATTATAGGTTCCCTACAAAAGGGAAATCTGCTGTATGAATATCTTGAAACAGTCCAGAACTCATCCACAGAATTCAACATTAAAATCTATCTGCCAGGTGAAAAATATAGTATTATAATGTTCATGGGCCATAATTGAGATATTTGGTGAGGAAGTGTCAGTTACTTAGAAATAGGACCTAACGGAAACTTGGAATACTTAGGGAGCTAAACTTGTTTCCCTGCTTAAATCATCCAAGTCCCCACAGGCCAGAATACCTAACCTTTTGGGCTGAAGTTCCCCATCCTCACTCTAAGATAGGGGTCTCCAACCTTGGCAACTTTAAGACTTGAGGACTTCAACTCCCAGAATTCCTCAGCCAACGCATCCACAAGTCATAAAGTTGCCAAGGTTGGAGACCCCTACTCTAAGAGACAGAAAAGGAAATACTGAAGAGACAACTAATGCAAAACGTTTTTCTTGTGAATACATAAAGTTCGTTTTTCACAATTCCTTTACCCATTTGTTCTAGGAGTGCTTTTGTGGAAGCTCAGTAACGGTGCCAGAAATCGAGGGAGTCCTGTGGCTGAAAGATGATGGTAAAAAATCTTGGAAGAAACGTTACTTTCTTCTGCGAGCTTCTGGAATCTACTATGTTCCAAAAGGAAAAGCAAAGGTGAAATCCCTTTTGAATCATGTAGTGCTTAACTTTTCAAATGGGCATGACTGCGACTTATACTAGAAAAAACACACTGTAAATTGCACTTTTATGATTTATTTATGAAGCAGGCATCAAAATATCACATTGCATTGGGAATGTTCATAGCCGAGCCTTCACTTTCAAACTGACTAGCGGTCTGAAAAAGATTCTGAGTTTGAAAAATGGAGTTCAGGATTCCTTTGCCAATGTTTCAAAATTTTGTGCTGAGCCAATTATAATAGAAGCTATAGGTGTATTTAAAAAAAATAGAACCTCAAAACTCCTTGGAGTAGTGTACACAATAGTGATGATTTCTTCCAAAGCTAGATCTATCAGTTAAAAATTCACTTAATCTTCAGAGGGTATCATTAAATGGTAGGGATTGGTAATTATTGTCAAAGGGATACATCATTTGTGTATTCAGTGAAACTTTTATTAAACAGATTCTGTTTAGGAGACTTCAGATGCATCTAAGCAAATTTCTGCCCAGATTTCCTCCTAAAATAATGGTCTTGTACCCAAAATATAGTAATACAAACAAGGCATTTAAATTTATATTAATGATATATTACATTTATGTAATGATACTGTGATGCAGATCTATGAAGAGGATTGTGATTTGTATGATTTGCATAATGGTGTACTGCAGAAATAACATAAATGTTTGCAAATGATGCAATATGCAGTTCAATGGACATTTGGAAATAATGGACAAGCCATCCCCTTCATATTTTGGAACAAGAGGTTGAAGTAGTGATTAAGATATTGGACTGGCACTGGGAAGAGTTAGGTTTTGCTCCACAATCAATCAAAAAAGCTCTTTGGACTGATGACTTTGCACCAGTATTCACTCTTGGCCCAACCTGCTTCACAGAGATGTGCTAGAGAAAAAGGAAGCAATGCTTTATGCAGTCTTAAACAAAAAGACAAAATATAAATTTCATCAATAAACAGATACAAATAATGTTTCTGTTATATAAAGGTTGCACTATTCCCATGATGGCGAACCGATGGCATGCATGCCACAGGTGGCATGTGGAGCCATATCTGAGGGCATGCAAGGCATTGCCCTATGTCAGCTCCAGTGTGCATGTGCACATTGGCCAGCTGATTTTCGGCCTTCCAGTGGGCAGGGGAGGCAGTTTTCGCCCTCCCCAGGCTTCAGGAAAGCCTCCGGAGCCTGTGAATGGCAAAAAACAAACCAAAATGAACTTCTGGTAGGCCCGTTGGGCCGTTTTTTGCCTTCCTGAGGCTTCAGGAAAGCCTCCTAAAGCCTGGAGATGTTGAAAAATACGTCTGGAGGCTTCAGTGAGGCATGCACGCATGCGCGGGGGGGGGCAGCAGGGGGGGTTATGCTTGTGCGCACATGCGTGGGGGGAGAGGGCATTGCATTATGGGTGTGGGCACACAAACATGCGACCCCTCCTCCGCACTCACCCCACTTTCGGCAGGCGATGGCAAAAAGGTTAGCCATCGGTGCACTATTCATTTAGTTGAGCATGTATAGTACTGTGCAAAATTAGTGTAAATTAAGAATGCTTTCAGAAATAGTGTTAATAGTTTATTTTTATCAATTAACAAAATGGAAAGTAAATGAACAGAAGATCCAAATCAAATTAATATTTGGTGTGCCCAATCAAATGTATTGTACTTTTGTATAGTACTGTATATAGACAGTAACCTTGACAGAATTGTGTTAATATGATTTTTACTTCTTTGTCTATGACCAAGTATGTTATTATTGATAGGTGTCACGAGATCTTGTGTGCTTTCTTCAATTGGATCATGTTAATGTTTACTATGGACAAGATTATCGCAACAAGTACAAAGCTCCTACAGACTACTGTCTGGTACTAAAGGTAACTATTGACTTAATACTTCTGATGTGACAAATGAATAAACATAGAAGAAAATTGTCTATAACTTCATGCAATTTGTTTCTATGTGCCATGGATTTCATGACATGACAGCTATATTATCCTGTGCTGTTTTGTTTAAGAGGTAATATTCCTTTAAAACTAATCCAAGAACAGGTTCTATTTCCCTTTTTTTTAAAAATCACAATATCTTCATTTTATTTGGAAGACTTATTCTAATCTTTTTATGAAAACATAGCATACAGACAATATTATCAATTTTGAATATGCTTCAGTTGGTCTCCATTATCATTAATTTTAATTCTGTAATTATTTATTTTTGATCTGATCAAAATAGATTAAATATTTTTCTTTCAGCATCCCCAAATTCAGAAGAAATCTCAATATATTAAGTATTTATGTTGTGATGATATCAGAACCCTTCATCAGTGGATAAATGGCATCCGTATTGCTAAGGTATTACCTCCTTCTGTCCATGTTTTTCTTTAGCATTAATTCTATATTAGAATAACTCTTAATTTTATCCACTGCAATTTTGGGAAATACTTGAACCAAATTTGTTATCTTCTCCTACTTATTGCCCTGTTCTGCCACTCTTAATAAGATCTTATTAATACTAATTAAATCAAGCCAATATCATGACAGAATATAGTTTTCTCTGAAATATGAATAACTGAAAAACAGAAAATAACCAAGCAATAAATATACTAGTGTTTTATTCCCCTTGAATGAAGTGACAGATGAAAGCTAATTGGCGCAACCTTGCCAGTAATTTGGCCTTTTTAGGGTGTTTTTATGTACTCTGGATGGCAGTGAGCATTAATTTACAAACGTTCTCACCTATGATCCATAGCAAGGCAATGCACAATAACAAAGAATACGAATTATAAAACAAAATGAAATGAATACAATAAAAATTAAAATTGACAATAGATGTTTTACCAGCAAACAATTTTATTTTATTGTTTCTTACTGATGCTAATTAATTCAACAGTAATTCTGACCCTCTTTTTTGACATATCATTAAAAAGAAACATTCCAATACTTGCTTTCATAGAATTAGAGTATGCAGTGGGATTGTCTTGGGCTTGAGTCATACAGTTGGAAATGGTATAACAAGCAGCATTCATATTTCGTATTTTGTACAGTATGGGAAGCAATTATATATAAACTATCAAGAAGCTCTGAAAAGGACAGAATCAGCATATGATTGGACATCCCTGTCCAGTTCCAGTATTAAATCTGGATCCAGCTCATCTAGTTTACCAGGTAAGTTCCAATAGACCAATCAATGCAAATAGCTGTTTCTGTGTATAATGTATATGTATTGATTCTGTGACTAATGAAAATATATGTGTTTCTTTTTCTCTACCTCATCCCGTTCGGTATCAAAATTATGCTTGGAGACTAATGTGGAAGCAAAATATGCAATCTGCATTTTAAAAGCAGTGATTAGGAGTAGTCCATGTGGACTTTTAAAGAAAATATCTTGTTAAATATAGATAGTCCTTGTCTTACAACAGTTCACTTAATGATCATTCAGAGTTATAACAGCACCGAAAAAGTGACTTATGACCATTTTTCACACATAGGACCATTGCAGCATCCCTATAGGTCATATGATCAAAATTCAGGTGTTTAGCAACTGGCTCATATTTATGACGGTTGCAGTATCCTAGGGTCATGTGATCACCTTCTGACAAGCAAAGTCAATGGGGAAGCCAGATTCACTTAACAGCTGTGTAACTAATTGAACCCTTGCAGTGATTCACTTAACAACTGTGGCAAGAAAGGTCGTAAAATGGAGAAAAACTCACTTTACAACAAATGTTGGGCTCAATTGTGGTCTTAAATTGAGGACTACCTGTAATCTTAATTTTGTTTTTTATTAGTTAATTGCCTTAGGACATTTTGGAAATGCTGTAAACGTAAAACATCTTGACTTCAGAAAGGTATTTGTTAGTTGACTTGGAAACCCACTGAAATAAAGGGAAACAACCCAGCAGTTGTTCCTCCTCAAAAGTTCTTACTAGATTTGCCAGTGACTCTCTAGAAACCAGGCCCCAAGCTTGAAATTAGCTTTATAGGTGAGAGGAAGGGTAAAAAATACAGAATGAACTTAATAGGCACAATAAATTTATTTACAGTCCCAGACCAAACACAAAGAAAGACCAGCATATAAGACAGTAAGTATAAAAAAGAAATTTTAAAAAATGAGAAAATCCTAAAGCAAGTAGCATCTAACAATTCCACAAGGGAGGATTTAGATTATTTCTATCAGCTATAGCTATTAATTTTTTAAAAAGCAACTTTCTTAGAGGTTTCTGAAGAATGGTTACCTAGGGGAAAGGTAACCGTCTCCTGATTGCAATAGCTATTAAAGTTATTGACAATTGGAAGTATTAAACTTGATTGTCATTGGGTGATCAGTGGACATTTTAATAGCACATTTGAAATAGACCCTATTTCAGATCAGAAACAAACAAATTAAACTTTCATATGGGAAGCTTATGTATCTTATAAATGCCATGTAGTATGAAATCCAGAACTTTTATCTTTAAATGGTTTAATAATACTTGGGACAGAATTGTTACCAAATTGTCCTGTAAAGTTAGTAATAGCAAGGGAAGCTTAGTAGAGGAAGATGTAGAAGACTTCACCAAAGGAAAAAAAATCATTTGCTCAGATATAGAATATAGATAGTTTTATGGTTTGATAATGATACATGGGGAAAGGTCTTGGGTATTGAAAATTAGATTGGATGAAATTAACAGTTGGAAGGGACTTGGTAGTTCATCTAGTCCAACCCCGGCCCAAGCAAGAGACCCTACACCATTTCTGACAAATGGCAGTCCAATCTCTTCTTGAAAGCTTCCAGTGATGAAGCTCCCACAACCTCCAAGGGCAAGCTATTCCATTGTTTGGTTGTTCTCATTGTCAGGAAATTTCTCCTTACTTCCAGGTTGAATCTCTCCTTGATCAGTTTCCATCCATTCTTTCTTGTCCTGCTTTCTGATCCTTTGGAAAATAAGTTGACCGCCTTTTTCTTTGTGGCAGCCCCTCAAATACTGCTATCATGTCCCCCCCTAGTCATTCTTTTCTCTAAACCAGGGGTCAGCAATCTGTGGCTCCGGAGCTGCATGTGGCTCTTTCATCCCTCTGCTGTGGCTCCCCGTCGCCAGTCGGCTCCATAATTGATACGGCTTTCAGTTAGGACAGGTAGAGGAAAAAGTATGCCATGCTAGGAGAAGACTCTATGGTGGGGGGAACCGGACTTCTGGTTGGCAGAGGAAAAAAGGATGTCACACGTTCATGCCAGCCTCATACTCTTACTGATATTGTAGTATCATACTATTTGTTGTTGTTAGTCACAAAGTCATGTCCGACCCATCGTGACCCCATGGACAATGTTCCTCCAGGCCTTCCTGTCCTCTACCATCCTCTGGAGTCCATTTAAGCTC
>JANHFT010001805.1:67383-79761 GCA_032467955.1 Pseudoxenodon macrops | reverse complement strand
AACCCCACAAACTCCACAGTGGCGTCACCCTCCAGAGGACGATCCAAGTCGTAAAGGCTTCCGTTCACCCGTGCCGTTACCACGGTCTTGGCCAGATTCTGGCTGGGGGGACAAAGGAGAGTTTAGATTCATTTTGATCAATGAATGGTTTAAAAACATACACACAAACATTTGCCTGGAATAAATAAATGCCACTCTATGAGAAAAAAGTATGTCGGGGGGTCTATTTATAGGAAACATTTTGCAAAGAGCTGCTTGGGTGCTTAAGAGTCACCTGATCTGCAAGGCCAGCTGATAAGGGGTGACCGTCCAGGATTCGCACTGGATGCTTCGACCATCTGGCAAGGAAACCAAGATTGGGCGCCTCTCCCGGAGGGTTTGCTCCGCTTGGCGCTCGTCTGCAGCAGCCTTCAGCCTCTGGTATAATGCCAGGCGCTCTGCAACCTGGGAGGGAAGCGATGCTGTCTAAGGAGGGAAAGAGAGAGAGAAGAAGCACGTGAGACTCTTGTGCGGGAAAGACACGAAGACACAGTGAGACTCACAATACCAAAGAGGCGCATCAGGCACAAAATTGGGACCAGAAGTGAAACTGCCAACCCTCTGCCAGAAAACCTGCCTTACTGGGGAGCCCTGAACCTGCATGGCGTTGCACAAGCAAAAAGCAGCGCTTCAAAATCCAGGCAGCCTGCATGCAGGTCCAGCCTTCCCGGTTGAATGCCTGCCTGCCAGCTACCTCCTTACAAAAAAAGCAGGTTTGGGGGGGGGAACTAAGCAGCGACCCGAGAGACGCCCCTGAACCTCTAAAAGGCAAAGGAGCCGCCCCGAAATACAGCGAGGGATCAAACGCGACCCCCGAGAAAGGCACCAGACCGTGTATTCTCGGCGGGGGCCGCGCCTCCTCGCCCAGATCTTCTTCCAGACGCTAAGGAGCCGCATCTCTCGGGGGACCCGTGTCCCAGAACCGCGTTCCCACGTGCAAAACAACAACACCCGCGCGTCCTTCCTGGGGCGACACGGACACGCGAAGCCAGGCAGCGGGTGGGCGAGGCCCAGCATGCGCAAAGAGGAAGAAGAGCGCGGATTGGCTGCGTGGCCGGCCAATAGGCTCGCGCGCGCGCCAACCCCGGAAGGAGGGACGCCGTTGTTTTCTTCCCCCTCCCCACCTGCAACAAAAACCCGAGGAAACGAACGTTCCGGCTTCGTTTTGGAGCGATAGCGACCACCCGCTCTCGCCTCCCGCGCACCCCACAAAAATCCCCCCACAAAGACATTTTTAGGCAATTTATGATTCCCTCAACGGCGCCCCGAATGTGCATTAATTTGTTTACGCTAAAGTCTCTTCCATTGGGAGAAAATATTGCCAACTGCTGCAAAAGGCAAATTGAAACCTGCGTCGCCCTTTTGAGGAGGGGGGGGGATTAAAGTCAAGACACAACGCCCCTCCCTCTCTTGACCTCCACCCGATGCAACCGTCAGCTTTCAGCCCTGAGTTCCTATCAAGGCTGGCTTCTTATCGTCCTACTTTCTCCTTTTGTTATATTCAAAGCCTGTGCGGAAAAAGAGCCGCCTGCCTTCCAGGCTTCTTCCGATGCCCGACAAGGCCACTGCCCACCTGATCCCACCTGTGCTGGGGAGCAGATCTTAGCTCAACAGGGCTTTCCCCGCAGAATGGGGCATTGCAATTGCATTCTTGGGACCCAGGCCTTACAATGCCCAAACAATCTCTAAATAAAAAGATAAGAAGAGAGAAAAGAATCAGTGAAATGAACCTGTCCATCATCCACTGAGCCACCAGTTTACTCCCAGTCTATCACAAAGCATAGAGATCCTTCAATGGGCCTTCAGAGAAAGACACAACTAGAAACCATCAAAACGGGTACCTTCCTTCCCTGATTCACTGTAAACTGAATGGACATAAGAAACAAAGTAATAATCAGATGCCCTTAATATGAGGTAGAGACAAGTTGATAAAGTAGGGGGGGGGGGAAGAATGCAAAACTAAATTGCACATGAAGCAGAGATCCTATTGGTATTACGGATCCATTCACACAATCAAAGGAGATAGTGGAAGAGAAAAAAGGCGAGCCAAGGAAGATGTGGAGGCTGCTAGGTCTTCCCACTCACACATCATCACATATTTGAACCAGGGATTACACAAAATCAAGCTAATTACATTGCAGCCCTGGGTGTTACGTGCACATACCCTGGATTGGCAGCAATCACAAAAACTCTGTGGGCCAAGTCACAGCCAGGCAATTCCCAAAGCGCCTCCATCACAAACACCAACTCGGCATCTCAAGGCACTGCCACAAGGCATCACTTCTGTACCCCCTTCCCATCCACCCTCATGGCAACATAGACAAAGGGAAGCCCCTCAGCGACTTCTCCCAGTTACAATCCTTGCCTTGAATCTCACTTGTAACCAATCTCTAAAAAGGAGCCATTGGCTTCTTCTCACCCACAAGCACCCAAATCTGCAGTGGGGAGACAGGGCAGTCAGGGGCTTTGGCATGCATTCACGTGTAGCTCCAGTCTACGGGCCACACGGCCTGATCCCTCCAAGCAAGCCTAACATTGCCCTGGGATTTCTCCCAACTTCCAAAGGGCTTTTTCTTTGGTTCTCCTCCAAGTCCAAGGTTTTCATTCACACGTTTTGTTACCTTTGCAGATCAGTAGAAAATACTACCAAGCAATAGTTCTCAAAATTGTAGCTTTAGTGGCCTTCGGCAACAATTCCACCCCATCATTTCCTCTTGCACTGCAGCCCCTGGCTTCAAATAATAGGTCCTCCCTTCAGCTAATGTGAACCCAGGCTGCGTTCCCACAACACATTAAGCCAGAAAAGCATCCAACCCCTTAAAATTAACCCAGGTCAGCTAATGGCATCAACAGAAGACCCATTTGCTTTGCTCACTGGACCTCTTGCACCTTATAACAAATCTCTGGAAGCATCAGAATTATTCTGAGTTCCCCCAGGGAACCTGTTTTTGGCCAATCCAAATGGAAGCAGACCCAGCAATAGAGCTTAACAAAACTTAAACACAAGGGGCTCGAAGTGTGCTCAGCCAGTTTGCAAGTCAGATGGCACTTTAAGTCCTGGCCAGCTTTCTAGAGCCCATCTTCAAGGAAGCAGAGGAGGGCATGGGCAAAAAGCATTAACAGCCACCGGCCTCCTTGGCTTTGCACACTCCGAGGTGAAAAATAGAGGCCAAGCAACAAAGATCCCCCAAGATCCTGTCCCAAAGGTGCTTTTCAAAAGGCAACTGGACTTTTTTGGTTGCTTTCCCTGAAAACATTCCGCTTCTCATCCAAGAAGCTTCTTCAGTGAAGTTCAGTTCTTCAGTGAAGAACTGAAGAAGCTACTCGGAAAGAAACCAAGTCCAGTTGGCCTTTTGAAAGGCACCTTTGGGACAACCATGACCTGGAGGATCCGAGAATCTCCAGAGATATCCTGGATCCTGGTTGCATCCTACCCAGATCACCAGTCCTGGGACCCGTTTCCCATTCTTAGTCAATTCCGTGCCCGAAATTAAAGGCCTTCGATGGCTCTTTCGCCACTTGGTTCTGCCGTCCAAGGCTGCTAGGGACGCGATTCTCACCCTCTCTCTTGCCAGCGCCTGACTCTCCCTGGCAAAACTGGCCAAGTGCCTTTCCGTATTAGCAGAAGCAGCCCAAGCGCAGCGGTGGCCGATCCCAAATGGAGACACCTCAGCTGCAGGAGGAGCACCGACTCGAGGAAATGCAGTGGAGACCCTGCGCTGCTTCCTCAACTGTCCTCAAAGGGCTTGCACTTTTTTGAGTGTTTCCTGCAAGCAACCCGAGCATAAATATTGGACTAAAATGAGGAGGAGCGGGAGAGTTCTATGGGTGGCTCCCATGTGCCAGGTGCCATCTCTCGCTCAGCAGGTACAATTGGGACGAGGGGGAGCATGGGAAAAGAGCCCAGCGCTTCCATCCCCCTAAGAGGAATTCCGGGGTCCCCCAAAGCCATCCAAGGATGGCAACCAAGAGGGCAGGGAATACAGGTCTGCACATGCTTGGGTGGGATCTGCAGCCCCGGAGCGTATCTCGAAAACAGCTCTCAACACACAAAAGGACTGGTGAAAAGTCACATCGCACGATCTCGAGGCTATTTCTTGGCCTTGGACTGGGAAACACGGGTGCCTTGTGTTGCAAATCCAGATTCAGGTGATTCGCCTTCCTGCCACAGCCCCAATTATTTTAAATCAAATGCCTATTTTTTATGTGATAGTAAATGAAGTTTGCCACACGAGGCACATAATTCAATATCTGAAAAACAGCACCCAATGTTTATGAAATTTCAGTCAGAACTCTTGAAAAACTCCAACTGAAAGCACTCTGTGCTATTTCCCATGTTATAGATGAAGAATATAATGAAGTCTATGAATAAAACAGTGATGGTAGATAGTATACAGCATTAGGGCCAGGCAGGACTGGTCATGATATTTTCTGCCTTGAATTGCTGCCTATTCTGCTGCACATGGGGGGAGGGGGGAGCACCATTCTTCTATAGCATGGATTTTAGCATTGCAATTGATCTGGTATACATAGTTAGGTGTAGAAGGTCTTACAAACTCTCTTCATAGGTAAACCTAACAGCTCCCTCTGAATTTCCAATGGGACTCACTTGTCAAATTTGAATCTTTCAGCACTTTTCTTTAAAATGCACCAGTCTTAAGTTCTTTGTTTTGAGCAAAACAACTTGTTTTTTTTACTGCAGTATCCTGTCTAGGAAAAGTGATGTATAATATTGTAAATGTTAAGACAGGTATATAATCTCTGAGAAATCTATAATCATAGAGAATTTCTATATTTTTCTAACTGGTACATCAGCTCTCACAGAATATGTATTGATGCCCAAAATCTGTCATCACATTTAATCCTATCTAGTTCAACATTCCCTTCATTGATGACATTTTCAAATACTGCTACAAACAAAGGCTGCTCCAACAACCCAAAACTGGAAGACATGCTGTCATTATCAATTAATTTAACACACTTCATTTCTTTTACATTTTAACTTCTGGAGCAGTGCAAAACCATCTAAGCTAGCTATACCTTTAATTTTTCTCTAGCAAAACATGCCTAAAGTCCTGTTCACCAGAAACACTTTTTAAGTCCTTGTTATTATGTAAAAAGTTTTAACTCCTCACTTTTCACTCCACATAGAAATCGGGAATAAATTATGAAAATAATAAAGCTAAAACCACAGCACAATCTGCAAAGGTTAGACTTCCCTTACCTCCCTACAAAAGCCTATCTATTAGAGATCACCCAGAACATTCATTAAATGCTCATTAAATTCTCCTCCTCCCTTCCCAAATGTTGCCAATTTCACCAAGGTACAATTAACAAATCCACAACAACATCTCTATGCCATTCTTATAAAATTCAAGCAAAAGAGCAGCCAAATGATATAATAGACTCTGGATCATATTCTTTGCCTCTTCCTCCTATACTATGATGCCAGCTCTCAAATGAGGAAAAGAAATTTCCCATTTCTACTGAAGGAGAGGAAAGAAAGCCCCTGAAAAGGATCATCCTTAGACCTGAAGGCACCAACATATTGTTTGTATGATAAACAAAAAGCACTTTTCCATAGGGGAAGATTTGATCCTCTAGGACAGCAATATTTGAAGGCTCTGGGCCAAAGCTCAACTTCCCAATCTTCTGGAGGGCTATAGGAGCTATAGGAAAGGACACGGTCAAGAGTTTTGACCTGTGGAAATAACAACAGGAGAGGCTTCTATTCTTGCCCTCAATGCATCCAAGGCTCTACATTACGGTATCTCCCCAAATCATTTATATGTTGAGGATGAAAAGATAAGAATTAGGATTGTTAGGCTTCATATTTCCATTCATTCCCTCCTTTAATTTGGGCAAAGCCCAACTTAAATTCAACTAGTTGGCTTATGAATTTGGACAGCATGTCTCAGAGTGGTATGGGCTCAAACTAGATGTTCAGAAGCTACATGAAGCTAAAGGACTGCTAATTCGTACCATAGCAAACAAATGTTGCTTTCTAAAAGAAGCAGAAGAATGTTCATGAATATGGATACATGTGCCATAATTGCATGGTTGGAAAAATAAGCGCTGAGGGCATCAAAGCCATTTTATGATGAAGGAAAAGCTTTAAAAAATTGACACTGAGCTCTTTTTGGTCTCCCCACTACATGTTTTTCCCCACAAGATACTGAAACAGAATGTGGAATGTTCAACATATTTAATAGCTTTACAGCAGAACTAGGGAAAGAGGACAGGTACAAAAGAGAAATCCAGGCCCTTCCTCTTCGCCCCTTTTTCTTAATTAAACACTAGTGGGGGGGAAAGGTAAGTTGGGAAAAATAGTAAATGATATTTGAAAAACCACTCTCACTGTCTTGATATAACATGCAGTCTATGTAACATTACATACAGAGAGTCTGATTACTTTGGGCCTTGTACATGGCATCATCCATAGGCATTCTACAGAATTCAAAATTGTACAAAATAAAAAATAAGCATAAAATCCAAGGATTATTTTCACAACATTAGTATTGCAGAATAAAAGCATTAAACCAGCAGGAGGCAAGGAATCTGTAAACACCTTCTGCAGCAGTTTGCAGGAAGATGATCTTGGCCCGTGAAGGATACAGGAAGCAGTCATACAATCAGAGAGTTCCAAATTCTTATAAGGGAACTGTGGCCCTGCTCCATAAAAGCTGTACATTTTCTCCCCAAACAAGTAAATGAGCAGCATCTTATAAAAATCATGTGATACTGAAAGCACTTTTAAACAGAAAAAACAAAAAGGCTATCAATAAAAAATAAATCCTCTCCAACCCTCCCTTTCATAGCCAGGATTCATTTATATTCTGCCCCAGAATCATCATCCAACTTCTATTTGTTCTAGGAATAAAATTTGATGGTTGAGGTCTTGGAAAGGGACAGAATTAAGAATTCACATTACTGACTTTTCAACATGAGAGCTCCAGGCGTAACAGCAGTCTTTTCTACAACCAAAAGCAAGTATCACATTTCCCAGAACAGCAGAGAAGACACCACATGTGAGGATTGTTAAGGCAACCAGTTTCTGAAAAAGGAAAATAAGATGGGTGGGGAGAAAAGCACTCTTCGGAATTTGATGAAACCATAAAAAGCACAGTACCAAACAATAATTGCATCAATAAAGGCAAAAAAAAGTAGAATATGAAAAATTGGGGGAGGAAATTTAAATAAGTTGTGTTTTTATACTGCTTTCCTAATCAGCTGTGGCTCAGGTTTTTAAAGAAATTGTTTGCAACACAGCTCATAGGCTACAGGCACAACACCCAATATGTTTAAACGCGCAAATGTTAGTTTTTCAGAACTGAGCCCACGCAAGTCCACAAAATCTGTCCAGAATAAT
The DNA here is from genome assembly GCA_032467955.1 of Pseudoxenodon macrops. NCBI lineage: Eukaryota > Metazoa > Chordata > Lepidosauria > Squamata > Pseudoxenodontidae > Pseudoxenodon > Pseudoxenodon macrops. The sequence continues at coordinate 72,353 of JANHFT010001805.1, read as the reverse complement.
TTGCCATAACCCCTGATCTCTTTTGTTCATCCTCTTGGCAGGCTCTGCAAAACTCAGGAGAAAGCAGGGTGCCACTGATGATCTCTGAAGCAGAATCCTACTCCAAAGCTTCAAACAAGTATTACAGTTGCATTTTCAACTTCTCAGAGCAGAGTCTTCTCTTAGCTGGGTCCCCATGGAGAAGTGACAGCCACTTATAACAAGCATATTGATGGAGGCTGCATTCCCATCTTCATATGGTAGGCTGGGTCTCAAGACTGTACACCATAACACCACACATAAGATACTATACAGTAAAACCTATATGCATACCCATCAGGCTTGGTCCTTTGTAGAAATCTACCCTTTGTCCTAACAAGTCAGGCTCTCATAACTCATTCTCGATTGAAGGTCTAGTGTTTATGCAAGAAGCTGGCTCCAGTATTCCAACATCTACAGATACATCCAGCTTTCAGAGACAAATCAAATCTGGATGCCTTCAAAGAAGCCAGTCCTCAGTGATCTTTATACTAGAAACACTGGCATCTGTTGGGGGGGGGGGTTTGCCAGTAAAGGCAAACTGAAAGCAACTGAACTCCCACTCCTCTGTACCTCTATAATATCAACACCATTAAAAAGGGGAGGCAGCTTTGATTATCATCTTGTTTCTTTGGGATGCCAGTGACAAACATGATCACAGTAGGTCTCAAGCTTTGAAACAGTAATCTTTGAAGGGACCTGGATCTCATTAGCAGTCCTATTAATGGGAGCTACAACAATTGATGCTAAGTTAATGACTTGGTAGCACCTGAGGTTTATTAATGGCACAAACAAGCAACAGAGGAAGCCACAGAAGTTATACCAACATAATCTGCATAACTTAGAAAGTGGTTAGTAAATTTATGGCTAGCTTATATGAGAAAGGAAGGCTGACCACTACAATCAGTGTTCCAAGCACATGATTACTGAACATTATCTTGAGCAATATACCCAGCAAATCAACTAAGAGTAAGAAGTATGAAATGTTTACAATGCCTTAAAAAGAAATATCTTATTCTGTGTATTTGGGAAAACTTTTATTATGTTAATCAGCAGCGAAGAATTGAACTGGGATTGTGGCATATAGGTAAACTTAACTTCTCACAATAGACCATAGAACTAATACAAAACCCTTCAGGTCCTTCTTATAATTCCCCCAATTCAGCTGCTATCAGCATAAAACCAGCAGCTAAGCAAAAGCAAGTTTCATAAGGACTATGGTCTACAGTATAGAAAAGAGTTCACACCTTCCCCCTCACTTCATGCCTGAATCTGATAGCTCCATGATTGCTGTATAACAAAAATAAACACATTCTGTATATCCCCTAGCTTGTTGCTAAAGTGCCTACAGACATTATAGAAGATTTTCATTCCCATGTTGGAAAATCACCCACATATTTACTGGTGGGAGAAAAAGCAGTTACACTTTTGGCAGTTTCTAAATTAGCATTCAAAGAAAACCAACATATTTGGGCAATATGTGTCTGCTTTCACAGGTCCCTTATTGTATGTTATCAAAATCTGAAATAGAACAAATGGCCAATCTCATTAGTGCACACTTATTCTGAGTTGGACAAGCTATAGTCAACTGAAGCAGACTAATCAATTCAGACAAAAGCCTTTCTTTATAAAATACTTATGTCCCTTTCTAACTCCCAAATTATGAAACATGAGGTAATTTTAAGAAACTGCTGTCAATGTTTGTAACAATGATCAGGGCTAAAGCCTGTCTGAAAGCAGTTTTTAAACACTATCAGGAGGGCAGGTTTAAACCATTTCACAAATATTTTGCATATTGAGGGCTGAATAAGGCTGCTATATAATTATATGATGGACAGAGGCCATTTTTAAAATGTCAAACTTTATCGTCCTTCATGATCTTTAGTCCAACTTCTTAAAAATAATTGAATGATACAAAAGAGGCCCAGTTTATGACTTGGAAGTCTCAATATATTGGGAGATGTTACATCTTCCTGTAAGAAGAAATGAAACAAATCCTTACAAGCCTAGATCAAGCTATATGTGACACAATTGCAGAATTGCTGTATTAGAGATGCAAGGAACCAAGCTGAGACCCAGTTGGTGTGTAATCTCAGAATGTTTGCCAGTACAATAACACACATCCAACAGTAATATGTGCAGAATAAGGAGCAGGAAAGAGATGGCAGATAGCCTAACAAAGCCTTCAGCGCTAACATCCAAGATGCCCCAATACCAGGCATGGTATTCCTGAGAAAACAAAATCCCATATTTTGATTGAATGGGTCTCAATTTGAGTAATGGATCCCTTTACTGGCAAGTTCATTACATCTCTGTATCTACATGTTGATCAGTCAGCTCATTAATATTGGTCATTCAGCTTGGTCGCTGCTGGCAAATGGAAGAGCCATTCTTCAAAACAATTCAAATCACCATTTTATAAAAAGGAAGAAAGGGAAGTGGTTTTGTTACAATGATCCTTCCTTCCTTCAGGTGCCCAGGTTCCCCCCAAGCTGCCAATGGGAACTGGGCAGCTCAACAATCTCTTGGTTCTGTCTCTCGCCATAGTGGTCTTCATTCTGAGTAGTGCATGATGGACTCTACGTAGTTTCCAGGGAAGAGTCCGGTTACTCCATTCATCACACCTTCATACCACCCATCATCATTTTTCTTAATGACGTAGATGATGGCACCTTCCTGAAAGGAAAGTTCATCTTCCTTGTCTTTAGAGTAATCATAAATTGCTACAACTAGGAACAAGAAGAAAAACAAAATTAGCATTTCAAATAAGCAGTTGGACCCAAGGTAATTACAGCTTTCACTTAAGTGGATTCTTGTATCAAAAAGTAGCCATTTTCTTTATTGACTATTCATGCAAGAGTTCCTTCCCATTTACAGAACCAGATGCCATCACAAAATTGTAAAACATGTAGATATGTACACATTTTGATTCTAAAATGATGGAATACTAAATTTTAAAAAAAATTAACACACTGTATTACTAAATGACTAATTCCTCAAGACTGTTCACGGACGGGGCAACAAGCTTTCTTTGATAATAGAAGTGAGAGTTCAATCCATACATCTTTCCTTTAACAGTGATTTTCCAGGGTATATGATGCAGGACTACTAACAATGCTTTGGTGACTTAATGAACTTCTATTTATTTCTCATAGGGTTGAAAATGAAATGAAAAGCACAAAAATGATTTAGTGGAGAACTTTTCAAAAACCTATTTGCCTTGTGCTCAAACACCAAACTTCTAGTCCCACCTTAGGCACAATTTCAGTTGGGTAACCTTGGGCCACTCACTCACTCTCAGCTCTAAGAACGAGGGAATGGCACACCACTCCTGAAATCTTGCCTAGCAAAATAAGCTGAGTTGTCCAGTCAGTAACCAGGAGTCAAGCCTCAGTCAAAGCAAACCCCCACCCCCAAAAACAAGATACTATGCAGGTAATCCTTGAACCATTCATTCAGCGACTGTTCAAAGTTATGGCAGTGCTGAATGACGGTGGTCATGACTCATCGTCAGTGTTCTGACTAAACCAACACTCACACAATAAGTCAATTACATAACCAGTTGCCAAGTATCCTGTGATCATATGATCACCATCTGTGATCTCCCCTGCTAGCTTTTCCAGAAAATCAATGGGGAAGCCAGCAGGGAATGTCACAAGTCCCCTTCATCTGTGCACCTACCATCATGCCATACCAGCCAATTACACCTCCCTGTACACCCTCTTGGATCTGCATGTCATGTATGCCCTAATGCAACATTCTCACACACCTCATTCTCATGCAACCTCATGCATCTGATTCACTCCAACTCTCAGGCAGCCCACAACACCATCACTGACCTGCACAAAGCTTCTCATGCACTCTTTCCCTGACTAGCACCTCTTGCAGACCGCCTCCCTACCACTCCCACACACCTCCTTGCTCTCTGCTCCAACCCACCCCCAGCAGCAGCAAGTTACCTGCCTGCTGGCCTAGGACTTGCAACTTCCTGTCAGCTTCTCCACTAAGTTTGGTGTAAGAAACCAGCAAGAAGTTGCCTCACCTAACAACTGTGGATTTCAATTAACAGTGGCAACCAGGATTATACGGACTGCATCACTAAAAAATGCAGTCATACTTTATTACTGCATTGTTTGATGATCGAAAATCTGGTCCTAATTGCTGATGTAGGTCAAAGACTACACAGATGAAGCAGTCTTTGACAAACAGATGAAATGGAATACAATCACAGTTATTAGTAACGGACATAGGGAAACATTTTTAAAAACTGAATGCATAAAATTAAACATCTGAATTACATTCATATCTGGATGTGGTTTGAGTTATTGGGGAAAGGAGCCAGTTACATTTTGTTTAAAAGGAGTTGGAGATGGCTAATAACAATTTTATTTCATGATCGCATCGTAAGTCACACTTTGGGACATCAGAGCAAAATATTTTTCTAGTGCTATTACTTGGCAAAATGTAGAAAACCTGTGACTCTCAAGCTCTCAGGATAAAAAGGCATCTGTATAATGTATTGCATTGAATTCAGACCCAATGAGGGAGACAAACTTCCACCCCTCCTACAACTCCAACCAACTAACCTTTCTCCAAATAGGTCCTTGGTGCCCAAGGTGGATCCTCTTCAGCATAAGGATCACTGTATTCCACCACAGCTGCTTCTTCTTCTTCATAATCCTCTGGAGGAGGGGGTGGCGGTGGAGATTCATCAAAAACAGCTTCGTCTACTGGGGGTGGAGGGGGAGGGGTGTCTGAAACTAAAAAAAAACACATATTCAAGTTTCCTGACTTAGATGTTTATATAATACCGTGTTTCCCCGAAAATACGACCTGTCCCGATAAGACCAACCCTGCTTTTCAGCCCTTCCCTTTCCCGGTCAGCCAAGGGCAGCTGGGCCCCTTAAACCGGACCCGCGGATCAGCTGAGCCGATCCGGAGCTGCCTCTACT
>JANHFT010001805.1:41227-60639 GCA_032467955.1 Pseudoxenodon macrops | reverse complement strand
ATAGTGGGGAATGGAATGGAATGAATCCTGTCAGAGCTGAAGAAGCTTCTTGGATAAGAAGCGAAACATCTTCAAAAGAAAAAACAAGAAAGTCCAGTTGCTCCTGAAAAATACCTTTGGTACAACCATGACTTGCATGACTGAGAATCTCTACAGACATTTTATTTGGAATTCTTTCCAACTTCCAGAGGTGGCACCTGACTTTTTTTAGTAACAAAGTAACATGATACATGTATGTTTCTCCTCATAAGTACGTATTGTATCAATTTGTGTGTCCCTCAGGGTCCAATCAGAGTGGATACATGTGCATTGTCTGGGTGCACATGAAAAAGGTCTATTTAGAATGACTACATATATGTTACCTGATTTTGTATATGTGTCAGGCAGCCTAATAGACAGTATGTGGGTGGATAGATGGGTGGCCAGTCACACAGACGCATCTCTATATATGTCTTTCTGCTCTTGCTTCATGTTGCATCGATGTTTACAAGTACTGAACAGCAAGAGGTAGGCTGCAAGACAGGACATCTTACAACAGAGCAGTCAGCAGCATTCTAAGCTACTGCCCAACTGTGGGAGACACACCAGGGATGGTGATGTTCTGGAATGTATTTTGCTGTAGCCTCCAGTCAAATCCAGGCCATTTTTGTACTTAATTGTACTTCCACTAGTTCTTCTTCCCATACCAATTTAGCTGCTGTTCTATCCTATTGATGGACAGACCCTCGGACAGAATTACAAACACATTTACATTTTTTCAATGTTCTGTTCGATTGGAATGAAACAAGAAAATACTGCACTTTTCTTTTTATCAGGTGAAGGAGCTATGATTGGAAACCCAATCTTACTGTCAAGGTACATGTCCCCAACAAAGAGAAAAGCGTCTGATTATTTGGAGTTGAGGAGTGGAATTTTTCTTTTTACTGTCATCACCCCACCCATTAAAATAACACAAAATTAAGGAAATACCTATTTCATTTACTTAATAAAATTAGATTTACTACAAAAGAAAATACTACAAATGATATGCATTGTTTTATATGTCAATAAAAATACTTAATTTTGCTCCATGCATGGAGATAATCTTTGTCTTTTGAACATGTAGAATGATATAACTCATTACTTCTTGTTTTTTTCTTTGCAAATATTTTGTTGCTTATCAATCTTTTTTTTTTTTTTTTTAAACTTAAGACCAAATTTTAAAATGCAATTGGCTATGCATTTGATTCTGGTAGCTCTTGTGCAACTGATAGGCTGGCTCCAACAATTCAAACAAGAGATTTCTAACTATGGCAATAACTTGCTAGAATTCCTAGTTCTGTTATGTTGCTGTAGAGAATAGAATTCAAATTTTAAAACAACTGGGTTTTTCTATGTGAGGTAGAATCAGGCTGCTCCCTCATTACTTCGCATGATACATGTGGATATGAATGAAAGGTTTCAATGTGGATACTAACTTTTTATAGGTATAAATTAATGTTGTGTTTAAACATAAAAAAATAGGATTTGATTATTTGTAGACCAGCTGCTGCTATTATTATTATTACTGTTATTATTAGGCCATTTCAGCATGAGCAATTCAAAGCAATACATGCAAACATTTAAAAGTATATCATAAAACATTAAACAGATTAAAATAAATTAACAGATTAAAATAACCATTGAATAGGAAAATACCATAAAAATTAAAATACACACAATACATGTATATATTTACATACATATCTGTATTGTGTTTATTTTAATTGTTATGGTATTTCCCTGATTCAATGTATTTACATATATGTAAATACATATAAGATCACAAATCACCCTGGCCCAGGGCATGTTGGGAGACCCAGGATTCTTAAGTGTTCCTCAGTGACAGGAGGAACAGGGCCATAAGGACCTCAGGGAGAAATTCATTATAATACAAGTTTTAGAAATGCTAATACAACAAGCCAGCCATCTCACAGCCCAAAAGTTATATTAGTGATAATCTGAAGTAGACTGATTGATAATTGTTTATGTGATTGAAAAAGATGAATTGGTAATCAATTATATAAAACGCCTTTCCCATCTTGCTAAAAATGTTAAATGTAAATGGAACAGAGTTAGAAAAAGAGCATAAATTTCAGCCAAACAATGCCAGATGAAAAACACAGTATCCTTAGGTATGAGTGAGAAAGTTTCCAACTCTCCACAACCTCTGGAACCAAGCAATATAGATAGTTCTGATCTGGATGGAATAATTTGACAGTATTCAAATTAATACTATACTCACTGTATAATAGAGAATGATATGCCAATATCGTAACCTGTACAATCTATATTTATAGTTATATAGATTCTAGCTTTATTGCTATTGTATTGTATAAACCTTACAATATAGAGGAGGTGTGTCAAACTCAAGGTCCGCGGGCCAGGTGCTTAAATCTGTCAACGGGCCCAGCCTGGAAATATCAAAGGACTGGCCCTCGTTGCCTCCTCCAGCCAAAATGGGCTGCAGGCAAGTGGGTGCATCCTCCTCCCCAGGCCCATTTTCAGCCTCCATGGCCTCCTGCAGCACTTGGATGGCCAAAAACATTTTCGGACGGCAGAGTGCTTCAGGAGGACTGGATTGGCTTGGCTTACAATTATGTGTCCTCAAGTAAGTGCCTGATCTGGATAGAAAATAAGCAACATCCTATGTTAATACTACAGTTTAATGCCAGATTTTATATACTATAGGTCCATTTAATCTACAATCAACACTCTAGAATTGACAGCTATTTCTATTTAACATCCTGGAAATTTATCTCTGCTATAAGATCTTGTATTATCATGTTATTTATGCTATTGTATTTTTATTATTACTTGAATAATAAAAATGCAATAGTATAAATAGCTTTTCTGCCTGGAAAAGCAATTTACTATTAAACAATGGGGTATAAATTTAGAAATAAAAAGTTTAGTGGCATATGAATAAGTAATAAATGTTTGTCAGTAATATCTGGTAGAAGAGATAGGAAAATGGTTATAGCAAAGAACTGTGGAAAGAAAGAAGGGAAAAATGCATCTTGAGCCTGTGTCAAACGCTCACCCCAGTCATGACCACGCCCACCCTCAGCCACACATATCCTGGGCCCTCCGAGATCCGACACAACCCTGATGCGGCCCTCAATGCAATCGAGTTTGACACCCCTGATATAGAGATTTTAGGTTCATATATATAATCACCTGTAGACTTTAATGTATAGATTGTATCTTATAGGTATTCTATTTTTTAAAAAACTTCACAAACATCAAGTACCACAGCAATTAATTTTGGAATTCCTTTTGCATTATTTTATCCTGTATGCTAGTCACATACCACAAGAGATAAACTTTCACAAGAGATAGCACATTTAAAAGGAGTGTAAAGCTTCTAATTAGCTTTTTGCTACAGAAAATCCATCTCTCTTAAAAAATAAGTCAGCACATTAAGTTTGTGTACAAGTAGAAATTTGGGTATGCAGTTTCATATTTAATCCCACAACTAGACCAAAACAAACATACCAAAGACCAAAATAAATATAACAAAGAAATACTGTACTAACCAGATGATTAGATAGAAACAGATACAGTATAGAACTCTCAAAGTTACCAAGATTGCTAAAATACTTAGAAATCTAATAGTGGTTTCTTAGCTAAAAGGAAATGGCATGAGAATGAAGTAAGAAGAGCATTTACTAGGTTGGATCATCAAACTATACAAATGGTTCCGATTTCTGCAAGAAGACAAGGCAAAATAGGGAAACTATTGAATTCTCCCTCCTAACAGCAAGGATGGCAAAACACGTAATGGAAAAAAAGTGAAAATGTTTTTATGGAATGGGCAAGAGATGTTTGCTGAGTATCTGGTATGGGAAAGAATCTCCCAAAACGTTCTCTTTCCATACAGCACTAGAATTTTGCTTAGGTCATATTGAGTGTCAGTGTTGAGGATGTTTTGCTTCAGCTTATAACAGCTTCTCTCAGGGCTGCACAATTATGAAACAGTGGGCTGGTAATGTTTCAGGTTGTGAAAATGCCTCACTTCCACAACATTCTTCAGCTGCCATCCCCACCCCCCTCAAAAAAGCGCTATTTCAAGCAGCAAAGTTTCTCTGTGTACAAGTTTCCACAGAAATTGGGCCAGATTCATGAGATTCCAGTCTCAGAAAGACCCCAATAAGGAATTCATAGCAATGCTCTAAAAATTTAGATAGAGATGCCTCCATAGACCTCTATATACCTTATAACAAATCTGTAAGCCGTATAACAAATAGGTACCTTAGTCTTGAAAAGTTTAATTGTAGCAAAAGCATGTTTATTGTCATTGTGGTTGGGAAAATACAGAAACTGCATTTGAAAATATATGGCTCTGCTGGTGATATAACAAGGCTTGTTTTTGCTAAGAAACCAAAGGAGGACATTTTAGAAGTGTATGACTAATGTGCTTTTGTAAAATTGTAACAAAAGCTCACAGGATTAGACCAGGATTCTGCTGTATGGTTCCAACAACATGCTTAAGAGAAGATGACTCTACAATCTACAATTATGAGTCCCCAAATCTATACCAGACTCTTCTTATTCTCTTTTTTCTAAGTAGAAAGAACTCACCCATAGGGCTGTTGTGGTGGGGAAATAGGAGAAAGGTGTGTTGGATATGTTCGTTGCCTTGAGTTATTTGTAAAAATAATAAAGTGGAATACAAAGAAACACAGAGATAAATAAGCCATTTCCTCAAAGTTGGCCACATTGTTGTTCATTGTTACATCTGGTTAGACAAGAAGAAAATGCTACAATCCCAAAACAGTTGCTTAGGGAACCCCAGTATCAATCTATTTTTGATCTTTGGTTCCTGATCATGAGTCAGTTACCAATCCATAAGAGAACCTCTCTTCTCTTCTCTTCTCTTCTCATGAATGCTACATTGGTCCAGGAGATTTCACTGAGGAATTTTTGAAATACAAAGTACAGTAGAACCTCTGGTCACGACCATAATTCGTTCCATAACTTTGGTCGCAAACCGATTTGGTCATGACCCGAACCTAATTTTGGAAATTTGGCGCTTACCCCCAAAAAAATGGCACGGAAGAGGAAATCAGCCACAGGGGAAAAAAAGTGAGATTTTTGGGTCGGAACCCAATTTGGTTGTGGTCAGAAGTGTTTGTGACCAGAGATTCTACTTTTAACAGGTAATCCTCAACATATGACTGTTCACATAACAATGATTTGAATTAATGACAGCCTCCCAAAAAGTCAGTTAAGACCCAAATTTGAACTTATGACCATCATCCTGTCCCTATCACATGATCACAATTCAGGCACTTGGCAACCAGTTCACAACTGCTTGCAGTGTCCTGCAGTCACATGATTACTAGATATGACACTTTTCACTGTTTTCCGGCAAAAAAATATCATTGATTAAACTGGATTCACACTTATAAGCATGTGACTCGACTTATGGTCATCGTAAAAAATGGCCATAAAATTGATTGTGCATGATGACTTGATTTACAATTGCAATTTACAACAGAAATTTTCATCTCAATTGTGATCATAAGTCAAGGATTACCTGTAAGCAGTATGTATTTTATAATACTAGCAAAATCTAGCTTTACTATATCTGCTATTTGTCACATTATTATTATTATTGTTGTTGTTGTTGTTGTTGTTGTTGTTATTTAAATTTATTTGCTGCCCATCTCGCCACAAGGAGGCTCTGGGAGGCTTACAACACTGAGTCACATGGAATAGTGAAACAAAATATCTAAGCTTTTAAATAAATCTTAACATTCCAAATTAATGTAAAATACTCACTTCCATTTAAACAGTACTAGGAATATATGGTAAATTGTTCACACTTCATTGTGATTCCAAACCACTGGCTAATTGAGCATGTTATCAAAAGAACAAAACAGGACTAGGAACAAAAGGGACAGTACCTGGATACACACTGGGAGGGGATGGAGTAGGGACAGCAATAGGGACGCCAACACTTCCACTCCCACTGTTCTCTCGACTGCTGCTCCTACTGCTGGGATGGCTCCCTCCACTGCTTCCGCTGCTGCTAAAAGAAATCCAAACCACCAAAGTAACTATATTCCATTCCCTAACAGGTAAACCACAGCTACACAACATTTATAGGAGCTTGCTAAATTTGCCATTTCAGAGACCAATAAAAACTGGATATGCTTTTAAAATGTCTTGCCAATGTCTCAGCTAAAATTAGGAAACATCATTCAGGATTAATAATACAGATGAAATGATCAGAAACAACTTCAAGAGCATTTTCTTGGTAATATGGACCTTCGGTGGAAAGAAGCTGGTTTCATTTAAAGTGCATAATGGTTGATTCCACACTGCAAAAACTATTTTACCAAGGCCATTTTCCTACTGTTACAATATATACCTTCTAAGGGGCAACGGAAATAAATAATATTAGCCACATTTCAAGTCAACTGAACTACACATTTGTTTAAAATTGGCAGCACTTTCACAAGAATCAAAATTTCACCACTTCAGAATTTTGTACATAAACTTCACAGTTGCAGTATTCTTGTTAGCAGGTACCACATTTTAGAAGCTGTGTATCACACCGGTTATAAAGAGAAAGCAGGCAGTAAAAATAAATACAATATTATATCTGTTACACAATGCAGTAGTTATTGTATATTGCTTTTGAACAAAATGAAAACCTGTTCCAAGACAAACAACGTCACACTACACAACACGTAGTATAAGCAGCATGGTGTCTCTCTATCTCCCAATGGATTTCCCAGGAAATCACATGAATTTATGAAGCTCTAAGTGGAGAGGTGGGGTGGAGTGGGGTGGGGTGGTTAAAAGCAGATTGCTATAAACTGAGTTTGTCTTAATTATTGTTAATATTTTGCACAGGAGCAGAGTGAATACCTGTAAGTGCGATTCCTCTGATTCACAGAAGCTGTTCTAACAGGGCTCTGCTGCGAGGGAGCGATATTACGGGTAGGGCTAGGTACATAGTCATTTGGTACCACTGGAGGACGCACTGGCTCCAGTGTGCGATAGGGAGAGTGACGCCTACACAAGAAAAACATGTATGGAAGCAGTTTCAGACAATGAAATACAAAAACCTTTTGGCCAAGGCAGTGCAGAATTCCTGCTAGATTGTTCTGCTCAAAAATGCACAGGGCTGGATCCAATGCACTGTAGGAGTAGCATATGTGTAGGATTTCCTTAGGCCCAGCTTTCCCAGCTGGCATCTATGTAGATAATTCACAAAGAGATCCAATGCATGCCTGCCATAAACTATCCCTCCCTCCCTCTTTCCTCAAGATTATTTATGTATTGGGGAAGAAAGGCCAGATGGGATTAGGTTATAAGAGGCATGCACAGAGTTCCTATTCCCCTTGATGGTCTGTCATGCTACGTGTAACAGGCATCCCTATGCAGAAGAAGGGAAGAGAGAATAGGATTCTTTGGAGATAAAAAAAAATCCCCACATTAGGGTACAGGGTCATGAAATTCTCTATTCATGTATTACAGGGTATTCAGGCTGGTCATTTTTTTCCAAATACAACAGAAAATAGTGTACAGCTATTCAAACTGCAAGCACTAGCCCAATGGCTTCCACCGAATGACTATGCAACACCTCTTGGTAATATTATGGATAATTTTATGCTTGCAAGAAAGATGCCTTCAAACCCCATATTGCAGCTTTTAAGTACCTTTATGCCAAGAGACAATTGTAAAAGTTAAAAGAAAGTTTTAGGTTTCCCCTTTACATTCTCTCCCTCTACCTTCTGAGGTAAATGCAATTATACTTACCCAATAGTTCCTTTCCCTGACATTGGTGGACTGGGTGGTTTCTGGGTGGGTGGTGTGGTACGAGGCAGACCACCCATTTTCATATTCTGCGTGCTAACCTGTGTAAGAGGTAATGGGGGAAAATGACTTCACAAACTTTTCAGATTTAAACAAGAGTTCTTAAAGACTTGATCTACTACATTAAAGAGACAAGGAAATGTGCAAATAAAAAAAAAGGAAAAGAAAAAACCAAACTAATCATACATATGTGTGCTAACTCTACCCTTGTTAAAATTATTAGGTGCACTTAAATTGTGGTTATATGTGGTGTGGTTTTGAGGCAGAGTTTGCCTAAGGCCATCACATTTACATTTAGAATAGATCATTGGCAATGTAGCATAGCAAATCTATCTCCATGAAAGTTGTTGAGCTTTCTAGGCTCTACTTAGGAGTTTTAGACAAATTACCATTCCAATAATGCAATGGTGTAGTTGGCTACTCCAATGAGATTGGAAGGTAACTGTATGTGAAACATTTTATTGACTGTGCTTTAATTATACTATATGCATGTGAGTTTTTTAACTACACGTAATCAATTACATGCTCAAAAGCTGGTTTGGAGCTTGATTCTCACTACACATACTCTTGGTAACAAATATAAATTTACAACTGCATATTATATGAAAATCCAATATGATTTTACTGCCTCTGAGCAGTGTCTTTCAGGAACAATTTTCTTTTCATTAATGCCTTACATATAATTTTATCAGATATTCCAAGGACTATTAATTTGTCCCATTAGTAAGTTTTATAACAAAATTAGCATGAGAAACATGAATCCAATTATCTTTTCAATCCAATTAATCATATATCACCATTTGTTATGGTTTGCTGGAGTCAACAGCAATAGGAAGTAGTGATAAATGCCCTTTCCATATAAGGTTCTTTCATCATCATGGTAAGAATTCTATTCAGTCCCTCTCCCTTTATATGGCTTGTGATGTAAATCTTCATAAGCCATTTCCCGAAGAATATTGAGATGGGGGATTCATTCTTGGCATGGAGAGCAGAAGAATTTGATCCAAAGAACAGGTACTAAATTTAAATTTAGTTGCAATTATATAAATTTGTGGAAGCCATACTTAATAAAACAGAAATAAACTGGGTTATATCACTAATATACATGAAGGGACGGTTCATTCTAAGCTTATAGGATAATAATCCAATATTGCCCAAAGAAAAAAATATTTAAATAAACATGGAAATGGTTTTCAAAAGCATTACACATTATACTTATAAATTTTAACATTAAATTCACACTGATAATACTACACTGCCAGAAGCTTCTATAAATTGAATTCTAAAAACATATTATGATGCATTATGTAACAAAGGATAAATATGTTTATATTTATTATGTTGCTGGGATATTATTAATTTTTGTTCTTAATTATTTTAGCATGAATATTTTAATGTATAATTGTATTTTAGCAATTTGCAAATAAAATAAATAGTATACAAGACTGTAAAAAATATTTTCCTTACTTAATAGTAAATACCAAAAAAAGCAAGTTATAATTAGGGCACTAATTACCTCATTTTTTTAGTTAATAATTTTACTGATCATATCAGTAAATCAAAGTATATAAATGATGCTATAAATTCAAGGTATAAACAGTAAATGTCTCATGTTCAACAGAATGTTTTATGAAATAAGCAGGATTTGTATCAATCATAAATATGACAGAAATTGTGATTATTTCTCTGTAGATTAAAAAAAAGCTCATTAAGTGAAGGAATCACTGGAGGGTCAGTCAAATTAGGCTTAAGAATTGGGATTTGACATGCCGTTTGAAAAGTTATTTAACTGTATTTCTTTACCATAAAAGCAACACTAATAATGCACTCACGGCGTCTATACGTTTATGGGACACCGTACAGTTTAAAGCTTCTGAATTTATCTAAAAAAATATAGAAGGAAATAAAGTCCATGAAGCGTAGCATTTTGTAGCTATCATTATAATGGAATGTTATGAAACCTGGAGGTGATGGAAGCTGTATCTAATATTTGGATGGCATCAAGTTAAACAAGATTGCCAATACTACCGTAATAATTAATTAGTAGTTAATATAAGCAGCATACTTGGTAAATTTAGATTATCTATATACAATATCCAGGGAATCAGTGCCAAATATACAGAAATATAAATTCAAGATTACTGAATGTATTCTAAGATTTTTCTAAAAAATCTTCCAGCAAGTAAAAATGCACAAAAATTGCTTCACTATTCCTCACAACATCAGAAATATAGGAGAGAAGTAATAGTGGTTGTGGTGACCTTAGTAAAGACCATGTGAGGCAGTTATGGCTGTGCCCATTGCTGACATGCAGGCTTTTATGGATTACCTCAGAAGGAAATAGGTTCTCCGTATTCTTATTTTTGGTAGACTGCCTTTCAGATATTTGTTAGATTTGTTATGATACATTGACATTTAAGACTATCAATTGAGAATATGTATTCACTTTCACAAAAAAATTCCAAAATGCCATGAAGAGGAATGCAAATAGTCAAAACCCTGCCATCAAAATATTTATCTGCTAAGGCATGAGCAAAACAGAAAATTTAAACACAGTTCTCAGCTTAACTAATGTTCAAAAACTAAGGTGTGTTTGGCATAAGTGCAATTTCTTGTCATCAGTTATACTGTCTTTTAAAAAAATCAATTCCACATTATTAAATCCTCCAGGAGCAAGGATACAGTAATATCCCTAAAGACAATCCCACTTTAGACTCACAAGAACGTTGTAAACTACATTTAAATGAGTATGTGAGTGGCTGAAGATTATAGTTAGCACAGTACAGAACTGCACTGTGCACGTACTAGTTAATTACATGTTAAAAGTCACTACGTAAATAAGCCAAAGTTGGCAGCCCATGCTACTTGGTACCAAATCCCATTATGTTCAATTCAGCACAACTTTAGGGATTTTATTGTCCTTTCATCTTTCATCTACATCTCTTATGTTAGCCAAAAGGGACGAATTACCAGCACTAGGTTGAATTTCATGAGGACTGTTCATATTCTTAAAGCAACAAAGGTTACTTATAAAGTATAATCAAAGGGCTCAGGATAATTCATACTTATAATATTGTTATATCTACTCCTACTTTATATTCCCCCCTCCCCCCAAAAAAGGGAAGAATTACTCAGTGCATGACTCTCTCTACCCAATTGTCTAAGTTGTAGGCAATTAGTTCTCTGCACTCAAGGAATTGATTGCAAATGAACTTTAGGCACACACATTTTTTTCTGTTCTATATTATTTAACTGTAAACATATTGGGCATGAGCATATTTTAATATAAAAATACTGAGAACATTAAAAGTAACCTTAAATCCTACTTAATATAATGAAGACAACAAACATAGCAGAAAATATATAAACATATATATTTCCAAAGGAACTACAATATATAGATCTGAAACAGCAGCCTAACAGTAGGACTGGTGTAGCAGTTCAAAAATTTGCTTAATAATTGATAGTATAACTTCAAAACATATAAAATAAAACATGCCCCAAGTTATATTTGATTTTGCAAAATAAAATAAGTTTGCAAATTCAAACTTGGCTCATAAATGAGATCAAATCACATTATATAAATAATAATATATTATTACACAGGGGGAGAGAAGACCTATCACAAACTTATATTTATATTTTTATCTGATTGCTGAAGGCCTTGCTAGTTATCTAGTTCTTTCAGCATCTAGCATATTTTTAAGACACAAGAAACATATTAAAGATTACTTTCTTCCCATGAGCTTGGCAAGAAACAACATTCTCCCCATATGTAATAGTCTCAAATATAAGAATGAAATCCAGCCCTGATGTTTCTTACCTTAAATCTAAGCAACCACTTAATGCATAAATGAAGCAAATAAAAGAGGTAAAGAAGAAAAGCATTGAAAAGTTAGTTGAAATTTCAGGATATGAAGAAAGAAGGGAAAAAGAAAAGTTAAGCACTTAGCATCAACTAAATAATGTATCAATAGATCATAGAAAGAGTGATTAAAGCAGAAGGTGTTATGAATAAAGGTTTTCAAAATGAATAACGTTTTAAAATATTATTAACAGAATTTGTTAACAAATCTGTTAACAAATAACAATGATAAATTGAATTCTAAATTATTATTTTGTACATATAGCATATTAATAAATCTCATACATGCTAAAAAACACTGAGAAAAAAAGTTCACCCAATATAGATTTTAGGGACTATGAAAATCCTCAGAAGTGGTTCAATCCATGCTAAAACAAAGCTTTTTGGATCATTAAAACAGTGCTATCTTTTTCCAGGCTCCCACAGCTGCTGTGCCAGCTATCTCTATAAACCTGCACAAACCAAGCCGCTTCCTGTTGCTTTTTGGCTGGCTGGCTTGCATGCACTCACATGCAGAGACAACTGAGAATAGCTTCTGAAGCAGCCACAAGTGTACAAAAGGACACAGCTGTTTTAATAAATCAAAAAGAGATTCTTTATACATGATTCCTTATATTCTGAAACACCTTGTTTGAAAGAATTTATTCAGCTATAAAGGATTTGCTATTTATCCATTCTTCTATTGCTAAATCTACTAAATATTCTGATGAAGTACATACCCCTGCCCATTATACTTTCATATAATAATCTTTCACTTGATTAAAAAAGCCTTGTCACCCAATAGGGCTTTGCAACACTTCAGATTTAAAGAGAAATAGATGCTTTGGAGCACACAGCATGCTCCCTGATTCAGGGTTCTCAAACAGGTATTACAAGTAACTTATAAACTGGACACAGCTTCTGTTTAAGACTTTCTGCTTTGCACAGGTAAAGTAGGGCATTATCAAAATCTGTTCTGCCTATATCGTTTTCCATAAATAATTTTTATTTCTTAGTACTTTTATTCTGGTTTTCTATTTATAGCATTCATGTTACAGAATAATTAATTGCTTGTATACTACCTTAAAATCAGGTTTTATTTGGTCATTAACTCCACTATTCATTACCATTATCTTGTAGGTAGGGGCAGCGACTGAACTGCATTTAATCAGTCTATCCACCAGCACAAGAGAAACGGTTGGCAAAGCAGATTTTCCTTTTCTGTGTGAGCAATCCACACTCTTTAATCTGCTCCATAACATTAATTAACATTCCCGAACAGGAACTTTTGATGTTAAATAGAACTCATAATTATTACCAAATATGATATAACATGGCTATATATTTTTGCTGTTGCAAATTAAACTTGCATTTCAAAAATTATTTCAGATAGTGCAAACTGACATACATATATTTTATTATTGTTTGCCTCCAGGATGGCATTATTGAAAGAAAAACAGAACCAAACATGCTATCTCATAAATCAAAGATGTTACATTATTTCTACAATCCCAATGTAAATATGTGTAACAGCTACAGAAACTCTCTGTATTTGTTTTATAAAATCTGAAGACATGATAACGATAAGAAAAATAACTGTAGTTTACTCCATATATCATCTTCACCATACAACTGTTCTATGCATGCAATTTTAAGAAAATTCACTGTTTAAAGTGGGAATTTCAGTCAAAAGTTATTGTGCACTTTCAGAATAGTTTTATATTATAATCAACATAATAAATGTTTTCATTGAAGAAAGTTGTATTTAAATATATTTCAAATTTAACAAGCTTCACCAAAGAATCTGAATCATTACATTCTGGATTGTGAAGTAAACGGTAGTATACTTAGTTCAATAAGAACTGCACAAACAAATGCATTTCTTGGCAAGGTAAATAATTCCCTAGAAAATACTACTTCATATTATTTTGTCCTTTCTGCTACTATGCTGACTAAAAATGCTGCAAGTATTGTAAAAAAAAAATTCTTTTTACATTAACGTTTTCCTTCTTATTGGTGTTTTCACATCTTTTAATTAATTTATATATTTTAAGGTTGTATTCCAGAGACGTATGCAAGAAAATGGACAAACTTTATACATGCAATTAAATGTGTAGCTACACAGTGCAAGAATACAAATTTAATATGTAATTCTATCTGTAATTTAGCAACACTTAAATCATAGGTGTTGTTAGAGCCACATACCCAGTGGATCCTATATATTTTCTCTGATTTATCTTACTTTTCTGTTTTAAAGGGATATTCAAAGATTAGCTCCTTAATTTTGTTTATTATGCAAGTCTGGAATTAACTGAGTCTAGAATCAAGAGAGTAGGCAGCAGACAAATCCATATAATAAATATAAATAAATTGGCCTGACCAAAGGAAAGATTAATATCATCCTTGCAATGGTATTGTAACAAGAGTTTAAGTTCACAAGCAAACAGAAAAGAAGTATTACATTGTCTGTCAGTACTGCCTGATAACCAAATCAAAATCAAGGATGAAGACAAATGAATTTTATTTTATTTTTTGCTCATTGAGACACAAAGAACAATATAATACAGAATCAATAATATAAAAGGTAAATAAACCATGCTATTAATTGGAGAATGCAAGGGAGCTTCCCTACACAATCATTTTTGCATTCTTAAAATACAGGCAGGTTAATACATTTGAATTATTTCATCTTACCACTTACCTTTACCCCATGTCCAATATCATCAAGAATTGTATAATCAATAGGTTTCCTGATATAACGAACAGGTCGCTCCAAGTTGGCTGGTGCAATGATTTTGTGAGTTCTTGAAGTGTTTTTGTTTGTAGTCAAGATGCCAATTTCCCTTCTAGCCACTTTTTCCTTGTGTATATCAACTGTCTGCAGGCATAATGAATTTATGTTGTTAAAAATCATCGTTAAAGATCATTAAATAAAACAGCTACAATTGTTACATGTTTTCTTTTGGTATAATAAAATTTAATTTCATACAAAAACTTCTGAGATATACACAGTATATTAGTATACATATATACTAATGCTATATTAAGTAATTAAAGAAAAAATCTTTAAAAATACAAATGATATTGATAATTGAAAATAATGATCTATATTTTCATAAGTTACATTTTCCCTAACATTAAGTGAAAATATATTCCTTCTAGAAACATGATTCTATGTTCATGAATCATTCTATGTGATTAACAGTGTTACATCATGGATTCCTTCTGTATGTTGTTTACCATCTATTATAAGTACCTTCTATTATAAATACCTTGGCCTGCTGCTCTCTAAGATCTCTACAAAAACTTAACATTAGATACAACTGTGCAAAACTACTACTTCCATTTAATGTCCCAATATGGACTTCCTGGAATGAAAGGAATAATTTATGCCATGCTTGCTAATATTGTTTTTACCTAATGTGAGACCATGTCATAGAGAACAATTATATTTTCAGATTCTTTGTAGAATTTTTAATGCTATAGGTCCCAATAACTGAATAAACTCATTGCCATAATTGAACATTTTGGGAAACTGGCAATTCAGATTACAATTTTTAGCAAAACATCCCAAGGAAATAATAAATAGTAATATTCAGCATTTGTTGCAATAATCATACATTTCAAGTATGAATTTTACACCGTAAAGCTGACTAATGTTTTTTTATTATTCAAAAAGTACCTATTTTATTTTCTTCAAGAAAAATAATTATATTTACATAAAAACTAAAAGATAACAGATTGTATCTGTCTACATGAAACAGTGCAAAATTATCTGTGTTACACTGAGCCTTAAATATAAAGTGAGTAAATATGTTATCTTACTTGGGAAATGTGGTTGATTGACGATTCCATTCGCCTAAGCTGGGATGCCTGGATATCCAGCATTTGCAGAACATTATTTGCCAAAGTGTTGATCAGATAGGCTACACTAGCTAAGGACTGAGTTGTGTATGCTTTGGTTTCTTCTAGAGCCCGTTGCTTATCTGGTGACTAAAGAAAAAATAATAATCAAAACTAGAGTTTTCATATACAATTTGTGCATCTTCCAACTTTTTAAGCCTATACACACATTATAATCATTTCTCACAACTTCTTTCCTAGGTCAAATTGTTCTTTCATGTTTTATTATATAAATTGCTGGCATCAGAGGAAAGATAAAAGAACTGGCATAAAGGAAAAACTGCTATATAGAGATAGGAGTTTCCTACCTCTAATTGATTTCAAACCATTTATGAAAGTACCAAATGTAACCTTAATCACACCTGGTAATTCTGGGCAATCACCAATTCATTAAAATGCAAACAAAGTGATCTATTCAGATGCTATTTGTAACTTAGTTCTAGTATTGTTCATAGTCAGAAAAAAAAAGCATTACAGCTTTTTCAGTTGCTAAATTATTCCATAATTTAAAATGCATTACAAGGTAGTCCTCGATTTATGACCACAACTGGGAGCAGAATTTCCATTGTTAAACCAGGCAGTTGTTAAATGAGTTGCACATGATTTTACAATATTTTTTACTATTTTTTGCAATTACATGATCATTAAGTGAATTCAGTTCCTGATTCAGTTTGCTTGTCAGAAGATGGCTGGTCAGGAAGGTCGCCAATGGTGATCACATGTTTCTGGAGCACTGCAACCAATGTAAATACATGCCAGGTGTCAAATGCCAAAATTCTGATCAGGTGACTCTGGTGATGCTACAATGATCATAACGGCAAGGTCTTCATAAATCCCTTTTTTCAGTGCCACTATAACTTCAAACAGTTGCTAAATGAATGATTGTAAGTCAAGGATTTTCTGTACTGCACAACTAGTCTTCGACAGTCACTAAACCATTCATTTAGTGACTGTTCAAAGTTACACCAGCCCTGAAAAAAGTGCTTTATGACTGTTTTTCATATGACCGTTGCAGCATCCCCATGATCAAAATTCAGGCCCTTGGCAACTTGCATGTATTTCTGATGGTTGCAGTGTCCTGGGTTCATGTGATCACCTTTTGCAACCTTCTGACAAACAAAGTCAATAGGGAAGCAGATTCACTTAACAACCAGGTTATTAACTTAACAACTGCAATGATTCACTTAACCACTGTGGCAAAAAGGCTGTAAAATTTGGCAAAACTCACTTAACAACTGTCTTGCTCAACAACAGAAATGTTGGACTTAACTGTGGTCATAAGTTTAAGACTACCTTCAACTGACTTGGCTACCAGCAAAAATCATTGACTCCAGTACATAATTATACTTCTACTTTAACCAATGTCAAGTGTATTCTTACTACTGTAAACTGATTACATGAAGTCAGCTAACACTGACTTCAATTACATAATTCAAAACTTTACATTTTGTTTTTTAAAGTAGTGCTGAGTATAACCTATCAGGGTGGGCTCATTTGAAACACTGAGAGCATGTTATTGGCATTTTCACAAAATAGCTACCAAAGTGAGTACTATACTGCACAATAAACTAGAAGATGAGCTGGTAATGTTGCGATACATGACACCCTCCAGCAGCTTAAAAAAAAGGTACTTGGCTGACTTTCATTTTAGTAGAGAATGTTGTTTTCATTTTTTAACAATGCTTTCAAGATAGGTATTTGTTTCTTATGTGTGCTACACTGGGTATATGATTTATGCACTATCCAACATATATAAGGCTCCCAGGGGTTGCCTTTTTAGTGAGATACATGTATTTTTCGGACTATAAGACGCACTTCCCCTCCACAAAAAAAGTGGGTGGAAATTTCTGTGCTTCTTATAGAGCAAATGTTGCTGAAGCCCCCCCACCTACCCGCTGGCCTCTGCCTCCCAGCAATTTGCCTCCTTGCAGCAAACAGTAAACAGCCTGGTCAGCTTCAGCCTGATTTAGCACGAACAGTTGATTGGCAGTTGGATCTGCCTCCTGGAATACCACCAATCCAGGCTGTGGGGCTCGCCACCACCCATTGCAGTTGTTGGCGCCCATTGTCATTGTCACCTATTGCTGCCTCCACACACCCCATTTTCGTCCTCCACACACCCCATTTTCTGCCATTCCAGATGGCAGGGATAGGTGGTAGTGGCAATCCCTGCTGCCTAAATGGGGCCGAAAACCATCCTGGTTTTCAACTTTTAGTAATTCCTTTATTGAACAGTTTTTCTCTTTCCACTGTAGCTTGGGGAAATTATAAGCAATAAGTGCTTTTCATACAAATATACGGGAACTGGTTAATAAAACATGTTTCATGATACATAATATGACTGACATATTTATATCAGACATCACAATGCAATATATTAATGGCAGAATGTGTTACATTTTTGTTCCATGTGTGTATTCATCAGTTTTGAATCATAGTGGTTTGCTGTCAACATCTCTGATCAAAGACCATTTGCAATTTTTGTTTCTTCTAGTAAACTATTGTAAAAGCTAAAATTGAAAAACTCAAAAAAATAATTTCACTACCCATGTTTCCCTGAAAATTTGACAGGTGTCTTATTTTCTTTTGACTCCTGAAATAAGCTTTTGGTCTTATTTTGGGGTGTCTTATTTTTGAGGTGCAGGAGGCCACTTAACAGTGCCCACATGCACCTGCCATTCACACAGAACAGCCTCTCAGAAGCCAATCCTGCAAACCCTAGTTACGTCGCCCCTTCTCTTAGTGGCGGTTGCAAAAAGAGTGACAGGGCCAGCCATGTGCCTTGCACCTCGCACTCTTGCCAGCGCTAGCCATGTCAACCTTGGACCGGGCAGAGGGGGATTGGTGCCAGAGCTACGAGCAGTGGCCGGTGTGGGCTCTGTCTGTGCAGCCAAGAATTGGGATCAGCGTGGTCAGTTCTTGCCCAGAGCATTGCCAACCAGGATCGGGTCCAAGCTGCTGCCGCTGCCAGCAGAGATCAGCAGGACAGATTCGGTGAGCTGGATACACTACCACCACTCGGGAGGAAAAGAGAGAGAGGAGGAGCTGCAAGAGCCCATTTCTCACGTTCTTCTCTTCCCAGGTGGCACCAGCACATTCAGCTCACCGAATCTGGCCTGCTGATCTCGGCCAGTGAGGGAGAGTGGCAGGTGGGGAGGGGTGGGGCAGGGGAGAAGCGAGATGAGGCTCCTCTTGCCGTCTCTTCTTCCCCCCCCCCTCATCAGGCATGGCAGGACTTCCTGCCCCTCGCTTAGCCACCCAGGCCTTTTAAGGATGCAATTTGGGGATGGCAGGTGGGAAGCGGTGGGGAGGGGGAGAAACAAGACGCATGTCTTACCTGACTTCCAGACCCGTTTGCGTTTCTTGCCATTGTGTGCAGGGAAACAAGTTTATGGGACTACCGTAAAAAAATTCCTGCGAGTTCTTTTTGCGTCCGCCACTAAGAGAATGGGCGCAGTAGCAAGAGTTTGCGGGAACAGCCTCCTTGAGGCCGTTCCACATGGATGGCAGGTGCATGTGGAGTGTGTGGGGCATGTTTCCCCCCTTTCCCTGAGGAAATGGCAGGGACCAGCTGGGCAGGTGCTTCAAAGGCCTTATTTTAGGGGGAGGGTTTATTTTACTGCGTCCACCCAAAAGCCCGATTGGGCTTATTATCCAGAAGGGTCTTAGTTTTGGGGAAACACAGTACTAACATTACATTTTAACTATGGCCCAGGGAATTTGAATTAGCCACATACATGTCAGCATTCCAAATATCATCCAGAACTAAATCAGACTCCAAGGCAAAGCATTCCTCAAAGTTCCAATTTATTAA
>JANHFT010001804.1:160284-172869 GCA_032467955.1 Pseudoxenodon macrops | reverse complement strand
ACCTTATGATTCTTGACAAATGTATCTTGTCTTTTTATGTACACTGAGAGCTTATGCACCAAAGACAAATTCCTTGTATGTCCACACTTGGCCAATAAAGAATTATATTCTATTCTTTGCTTGTAATACAATAACACAATTTCTGGAATGCAGTGATCACAAATGAAACTTTTCAATAGATTCGTCTGATGAAAAATTTACTATTCTTGCTTCCTAGGCCATCTAAGATACAATTTCATTTTATAAAGGGAAAAAAGGAAAGCAAGTTCATATTTACAAGAAAAGCCTGACCCAGTGAGAATAACAAGAAACATTGCTTATTTAATGTGATTCTGAAAAATTGATGTATATCAGGTAAGAAAAAGCTCTGCTGGAGATTATCTGCAGGCCCAGTAGGATTATATTTTTCTCTGCTTGTACCTTATTGTTTGTTTTAAGTTTATTTTGCATTCCCACATATCTTTATCATTACAAAAACAAATTAATTCTTTTTCATTCTCACAATCACTGAATGAACATCTTTTGCCTAAAGGATATTTGTGAAAGTCATATGTAAAAAAAAATTTTTGTTTTATTATTTCTTGAAGTCCAGTATTATTTGCAGACATATGTATGAAGACTGAGAATCCAACAGCAATAATAATTAAAAGGCAGGCACAGACCCACAAAATTATTAAGTGTTCCACAGTAGTATAATTTTAAGCTTATTGTGAATTACACTTCACAATAAGCTTAACAGAACAGAAGGTTGCTGGATTTATTTATATATTTATGCAGCATGTCAGTACATACATATCACAAACACACCCTTCTCTTTTCTCTAATTTCAGTGTGACAGAAAGACATACACTGTTATGAGGCATGATCTGCAAATGGATGATTAAGTGACATACTTGCTGGGCTCACAGACAGGAAATACAGTGCATTCACAAATGTAGAAAAGGTACAGAGGAGTAAACTCAGCAGGAATTTACAGAATCTTATAAACATCCCTGCAGGGCTCTCACAATATTTGCAAAGGGTGCTCAGCCAAAAAGAGGCTTCAGAACATAACAATGATCAGATTTTAAATTGATGGTTTCAGCATCTCTTTTCGCCTTCTAAACTTAGCCTAGAACAGTTTGAAGTCATGCAGAAATGTCAACAGTGCTATTTTTACAGCACTCAACATGAGAACTATTGTGAGGTATGTCAGTAAGCTTACAAGCATTAAAGATGAGAAGGGAAGGGAAGAAAGATGTTCTACAAAAGTAAATTTCATTGTTCAGACATTAAAACATTAATGAATTTTTTATCTCATATTTCTCCATTGAGCTGTTCATGGCTGCTTTCCCCCCCAGTATTTTGCAACAGCCTTTTCATATATACCCAGAGCTTCTGACAGCTTGACTCTCTCCCTTCAAAGGCTCGTTAACTATGTGATGAATAAAGCTGTCACTTTCAATTCTGAAATGGCTTTCTGTTTTGATGACTGCAGGATCCCATATCTATGGCAACTTTTCACCACTCTAAATCGATTAAAAAAGTGATTGGCTTAGCTTATCGGAGGAATGGTGCTGATGGAAAATGATTGATTCATTGAATCTGAAAGGCAGATATATAACCGTTCTTGCCTGTTCTGTTTTCAGAGTGAAAAACAGATAATGAATTCTCAAATAATTTATCACAGTCGAAGTGCTTGCATTCTCTCTCCCCCTTCCCCCATAACATGGGATTAATTAAATGTGCCTGAAATCAATAGCTGAATATCTGATTAATATCTGGGGCTTAATTTAAGGAAATTGCTTCATTTCACAAGGCTTGTAAAGATCTAGCAATGTTTTTGTCTCCAGTAATGGGAGAGTTTTGTTTATTAATTTGCTTAGCTATCTTCAGATCTAGGGCAAAATGACTTGAAGGGCTTCCATTTCTTTCACAGAATTAATCTGTACCGCAATCAGCTATAAAACCATTGAAGTCTTGATAGGGCCATGGAGCTAATACAGCTATCCTGGAGATAGATATAATATGTAAAAAAAAAAAAGGCTACAAAATAAATCCCATGACACAATAATGAAGTGTAAAAAAAAAAATGTAGCATGTCAAAATGTGAGTCAGTTTTATTTTAATACTTTTCAACCCAACAGAATGTTGGAAAGAAATTGTGTCAGTAGATTTAGGGCTCTATTACTCTGCCCATTGGTACAATCAGTCTCAAAATCCTGAAGACAATAGGGAGAGATGGTAGCAAAAGAAGCAGCTGGCTAGGATCTGCCCAGGATTTGAAGAGCCGAAAAAAAGAAAATTCTGAAAACTACCATATGCATTCCTATAGGTGAAAGCAGTGGGAAAATGGCTTAGAATTGTGTTGTTTTAATCTTTATCTCTCTTCCAAGCATATGACCAAGAACAGAATTTTGACAGTCCCCCATGCTTCCTAGTATATGTGTATATATGGCCAATGCTAAGAAAGAGTTGAAAAGAATTCAAGAAGTTACCTTTTTCCTATCTTGTTAACCTGTGGATTGTAAGTTTGATAGCATTAGCAATAGCGATGTCACTTAGATTTATAAACCACCCCACAGTGTTTTACACCACTCTCTGGACAGGTGACAATGTCAGCATATTACTCCAACAATCTGTGCCCTCATTTTGCCCACGTTGCAAGGATGCAAGGCTGAATGTTGAACCCTGCCAGGATTAAACTCCAGACTAAGGGCAGATTTTACCTGGAATACTGAATTCTAACCAGTGTACTACCAGGGCTCTTATGTTTCATACATTTATTTATTTACCTATTTATTTACCTATTTATTTATCTATTTATTTATTTATATTTATTAGTTTGTCACACATGTACAAAATAGCAGGTATAAATATGAATATGGACATGAACGAAGGAAATGAATACAAATAAATGGAGACAGTAGGATGGAGACAGTAGACAGGCTAGTGTGCTTATGCACACCCTCTTTACGGACCTCTTAGGAATGGGGTGAGGTCAATGGTAGACAGTTTAAAGTTGAAGCTGTGAGGGTTTGAGGATGTAACAACAGAGTCAGGTAGAGCATTCCAGGCACTGACCACTCTGTTGCTGAAATTGTATTTTCTGCAATCGAGTTTGGAGCGGTTTACCTTGAGTTTACATCGATTGTTTGCCTGTGTATTATTGAGGTTGAATCTGAAGAAGTCATTGACAGGTAAGACATTGTAGCAGACAATTTTGTGTACTATGCTTAGATCAGACCGCAGGCAGCACAGTTCCAGATTGTCCAAGCCCAAAATTTCAAGCCTGGTGCCATAAGGGATTCTATCTCCGACTAAAAGAAATATAAGGAGTTTAGTCAAGGATGCCTTTTAACAGTGAAAGAAATAATGATTAGTCATGCTATAATCATTTCCAGCTTCATTGTTATATATTTATTCAATTTATACAAATACCGAAGATGGCAAATTAAATAAACAGAAACTAATTTGGTTAAATTAATACTTAAATACCTATGGTAAAATTAATACTAAATACTTATGGTTAAATTAATAGTAAAATTAATTAATAAAAGCCTGATCAAAGGAATACAACTGTACACTTTTTTTGAATGTTGACATTTTTTTCCAAATAACTGGAGACTTAGTTTTGCTTTTGTGAAAATGAAGTAGTAGAATTTTAAAACTGCAATTTGAATGCACACCCATCTAATCTAAAATAATGCAGACTATGCACAGTTTACCTGGATTAGAGGGTTCAGTCTGCATTAGAATCACATAAGCAGGAAGTCCTATTAATGTAGCTAAACTTCAGCCACAAACATTTCAGTTATGCCACAGCTATTCAATTACATTATTCTATGAATATTTTGAATTAAACTGAGAAAATGTCCTTCTGTATGTTTATCAAGATATAACAAGACTTCAAATGTTCCTATGTTCTGATCTTGAAACACATTTCTTGTATCATAAAAGTATCACAGATCCAATGTAACAAGGGAACTGCTGGACTTTTATTTGGGCATTTCGTAAAGTCTATAGAAAATAACTTAGAGTCCTATGACACTGAAGTTGAACACTGAGCCCAGAAAGTAAAAGTGAGAAGCTCCAATGTCCTCTACCAGAAGATCTTTGGTCTTTCATAACACACTGGTTCCACATTCTGGTTCAGGATTGTAGTTTGATAGATCCTATTGTTCCTATCTCCTGAAGGTGTAGGCTTACTTGGCATCTTCCACTTAAATCTTATGTATAAGGGAGATACAGCTGTCACCGTTTGTGCCGCCTTCTTGCTGTGGATAAAAATATTTTTTTATAAAAAGAAGCAACAGAAAGTGAATTAATTTCCATAATGCTATCTACTGACTTTCAGAGTCTTACAGAGAATCTGAAAGCCCTAATGTAAATTCCCTGCTAGATGTAATACCTATTTCTAGAGGTATTAAAAGCTTTTTAAATCTTTTAAATTTAAACCTTTCTGTAGAGTCCTTGTTGGTCTTTGAACTTGGTTTCTCTCTGGGTTTAGTTATTTGCTTGCAGATGTTTCATTACCCAATTAAGTAACGTCTTCCATATCCACTATCATAAAATGGCAATGATGATGTTACTTTCCTAAGTAATTTCTGTAGATTTCAATGGTGTATCTAACTGTCTGGTATGTACACAAACCTGTACCTGATATGAAGGCGTTTTTAAATAGACATCTATTTCTTCATCTATACTTTTTAAAGGTGGTCTCTGTGGTTTTTTTACTCAGTTTATTGAAGGACTGGGTTAGGAATCAAACTAAAACAGAGAGAAACAGAGACAGAGAAGCAGAGCAGGAAAGCATAACAAAATGGTTATTTTAAAAAGGTACTTCTTATATAGGGAAGAATAATTTGATTAATAGACAATATTAATATTCAATATAACACTCATTGACATAGACCCTGTAAGGTTTCTGATAATAGTTTTAAAAGAAACAAAGTTCATTTGTTCTTCTATTTTGCTTTCATTCTTCCTTTTTTATTTTTTAAAAGCAAACGCTTCTCCTTTTTATCATCAGGACTGACCCATATTGC
The DNA here is from genome assembly GCA_032467955.1 of Pseudoxenodon macrops. Lineage (NCBI taxonomy): Eukaryota > Metazoa > Chordata > Lepidosauria > Squamata > Pseudoxenodontidae > Pseudoxenodon > Pseudoxenodon macrops. Next base: position 167,842 of record JANHFT010001804.1, on the reverse strand, counting down.
AGGGTGATTTCAGAAACTAATGGCATTTGTCTCTGCCAATATGTATTGAAATGTACAATTGATCATGAAGCATGTAACTGCATTTATCTCTTTAATATATTTTATCTAAAATATGCTCAGTATATAGTTTTCTTCCTTCACAATTGATGTAGATCAGGATATTTTGAAAAAGCTGTATTTAAGAAATAAACTTATATTTATTTATCAAACCAATATTCTTCACATAGTTTAATTGTTACCAAGAAAATGATGTTCATATCAAAGCAAGACTTTAATAGATTTATCACATACAAAATAAAATATGTTTGAAAATTAGTATTTTATACATTTCTCTTGTGCTAAATCCACTCAGATGCTAACATTCTAGATAGCCCTGAAACAAATTGGAAAAAAAATATAAGTGCTTTTGTGCTTGCAAAGCAAATATAATTAAATATTATTTTGAAAAGCAACAATATTTTAAAACTTTGTTTGCTGAAAGAAAAGCACAGGCCATTTTGTGATATATCACATAGAAAGTTAATCCAAAAGGCTGGACCTACATTCAATATATCCGTGATGGTGAATCTATGACCTGTGTGCCAGAAGTGGCATGCAGAGCTATCTCTCCGGGCAGGGGTGGGTTCTAACTTACCTTGCCACTGGTTTGCTGCCTCCCGCGCTGTGTGGTTGCGCCTTGCACTCGTGTGCGCAGTAGAAAAAAGTCCTGATTTTTTTTAAAAGGCCAAAAACAAGATGGCGACACATGTACAGTGCTGGAAACTCGGCTTCTGTGCATGCGCAGAAGAAAAAAATCCCCCAAAATTTTTTTTTTTTTAAATTCCCGAAAAAAAAAGAGATGGCGGCGCCCACAGAGCAGAACCGGCTCCATGATGTCACCAGCGGTCTACTACCTACTCGGTAGAACCGGTCCAAACGGGTAGGAACCCGCCTCTGTCTCAGGGTAAGCGAGCTGTCACCTGTTAACTCTTTCAGGTTCCAGCACACCGGCATCTGGTCATAGTCTTAAGCACACAACAAGATAAAAAAAAAATCCTACTAGAATTGTAAAATGTAAAATGGTAAAATTGTCCAGTGACAGAACCAACAGGAATTTTCATATCCTTGGCTAAATCCAGAGAAAACAAAATATTTTGCTGCTTTTTTCTTTTCTTTTTCTGTTTTTGCTTTTGATACAATTTCTACATGGTTCCCCCAATAACAACCGGGAAGTTATTAAAAGCTATACAATTAGCATTAATTACCCAAATATTATCAATTTCTGTGTCCGTTATAAATGAAGGAACTTTTGGTAGTTCTGAAGGAGTGAATTAGAAGAATGAATGAAAAACAAAATATGGCCAATAACTTATCGCAAAATCATACTATAAATTTGAAAAGGATCTTGTCTTCTCCAATCTCCTGCGCAGTTATATTAGTTATATTTTAGAAGAGATAAATATAGATAAGATAGATTTTAGCAGTGGTTTGCATTCTAAGCTTGTTTCAGTTTAGTTTCTGAATGTTTCATTACCCAATAGGTAACATCAGCAGCAGGATTTTCTTGTCTTATTCTCCTTAGCTTATACTGTAAATATCTTGTGTGACAGTGTGGTCAGTTGGTTGTTTGATTGGTTGTTCGTTTGAAACTATATTTAAATTCTGAGCAGCTGATTGGTTCTCTTGTTGATTGGTTGTTCGAATGGTCTGGTTTCTTATCTATTCTTATGATGGATCTAGATCAATATGCTTGTTAATTGCTCCTTTGGTAAAATACCAGGCTTCAATAAATTCACGGGTGTGGCTGGTGTTAGCATGGCCAATGATTTTTGTTCCTTCGAAATTGAACTGGTGTTGTTTATTATCAATGTGGCTAATAGAGCTAATAGAGAAAAGGAAATCTCACCACCTCACTCTCTGAGAACTCATACAAGTTAGGGAATTCATTCTGATATCTAGCCTGAACCTCCTTCCGTGCAATTTTAACACACTGGTTTTGATCCTATTCTCTGGAGCTATAAAAAAGTCTGTTTTCTCTTTTGTGATACAGCTTTTTGGATATTTAAAACTGATATCATATCACACCTCAATTACCTGTTTTTTTTTGTAAGCAAAGCACAACAAAATCTTTTAACCACTCTTTTTTTAAAGGTTTTTTATTATATACAACTAAACAATACAAAAACATACAAAGACATATATAGGAAACACAGTTCCTATTATACTATAGCTCAAGGTTGGTCTATTAGTTTTTCTTACTACCAGTCTTAAGAAGGCTTGGTTTCTAAACTCCTTACATCATACTATTCTTCTTCTGTAGTCCATCTAGCACTATTGTTTTATAACTATGTTACTTATAATTAAGCATGGTACTTTGAATGGAGTCTGAGAGTGGAAGAATAGAGTGGAACAACTCCTGGTTTATGGATTCTAGCTTTCTGTTTTAACAGGATAGCATTTCCTTTTTTTACAATTCTGCTGGCTCATAGTCAACTAGGATTTCAGATGGTCTGGCACAAACCAAACCTTTAATGTTTTAGTTGTTCTGGGTCTGGGATAAAATAGAATCCAAATAGAGAAAGGTAAGTTTGTGCTGAATCATCTCCCTCCTTTTCATTTCCATTTCCAGTAGAGCGTATTGCAGCAGCTTTCTCAAAAATTCTTTCTTTTTCAATCAAGGTTTGAGAGTGATATTTTCTACCTTCCCAACATTCTAAGAAATTAGTGATTGACCCAAAGTTATCTTATGAGTTGAGAGGGCATTCAAACAAGATCTCCCTGAACTTGCTCCAATATCTTAACTATATATAATGCTGGCTCATTAAAACAATGTGACAATGAAAATTACAGAAATTACAGCCTTAAATTTTTACTGATAAACACCACAGGTTTTGAAGCATTTATAAGATACTTCTGTTAAATATTTGCTATTTGTCTAAAGAATATAAAAAAATAAAAGTGAAATAAAAATTATTCACGAAACATTTTATAGAGGCCTTAACCTTGTGTGATGTGACTGAACACCTTTTGTAGATGTGCTGATGAAATGTTGAAGCAAATTCACCTTACCTCAATCTACTGATTCATATGCTAAGTGAAGTACAGCGATGCTACACCCTTTCATTTTGCTAAGTAGAAATGTAGCACTTTCTTGCTTTTTGGAGAGTCTTTAAAGGAGTGCTGCACTCAAATATCAGACAAGGCAAAATGCCACTTCAAAAATTAGCACTTTCCCTCATTTACATAAAGACAAATTTCATTGAATTTATTTATACTTTCTCTAGAATATGTATGCATAGGATTATAGCTAAATTATAATTTAGAATTTAGATGTTGCCAGACTTCTGCTGCAAGTAAATATTTGAGCTGTTAATATGTAAAATAATAATTAATTTTATTAACATTTTGACATGTCTGGTTTTAAAAAAGTATCATGGACAATTTCTTTATTTCCTTCACATACTTCAATATGTAATATTTCATTTCAATATTTCAAAAAAGATAGCATATTTATAAGGCAACATCACTGATCAATGGAAGTAACAGTTTAACATTATAATTTACCAATTTTTCAAATACGCTTCTTTTTCTGATTAGCCACATCAATTGCTATTTTTGAAAAAAATATGCTGTTAAATAAAGTTATTAAAATTATATATATTTATCTTTTCATGTATCAGCGCTAACATAGCATGGCAATAAATCAGACTGTATTGTTAGTCCATTTCGTTTCCTTAAAATATAGGTGATAGATTTTTAAAAAAGAAGCATTACATAATATAAATGATCCAGCAAGTTGGATTGTTGTTAAAATAAAAACCAGGCTGAAATGGGATGAAATCTATACTTATGCTATCAAGTAATGAGTGTGGTATTTTGATCCAAACAAGAAAGCAAGGATGTTTCAAGTCCAAGACAGAGAAAGTGACAAGATGCAAGCACAGGTTGGCTCTCATCATTTGTTCCTTGACATTTTCTCCATTGAAAAAGACCACACTTCTGGATTTACACAGATAAGACCCCCAAAAAAGTATGTCTTCTTTAAGAAGTGACTGGCAGACAGAGAGAGGGTGCCTGTGCCATATCCATCCTTGCCTGCTTTGCAACTACTAATATGTCTTATAAACAAATATAATATTTTAATTAAAATGCTTTCAATTCATCATAAGTATAGCTGATGGCTCTTCTGATTCTTGAAATTCATGATTAGTACATATGGAAAAAGAACTAAACTCCAAAGCAAAGAAGCATAAGGTTTAAGAGACAAACCATATTTATTTAAAATATGCATCTGTATTAGAATGAATTAAAATCTATTTATTATTTTGGGCTTCATCATTAATATGTGTTGCAAGATATTAAACATCTGCTGTTTGGGTATTTAAATTGCAAAGCTGATCTATCACAGTCTATTGATAAGCTATGGATGGTCTCCAAGTGAAAGCATTGACAAACAAAATGAATAAGGCATGAATGTGAGGAACAGTGGAAGTTTGTGCATAATCATGCAAAAGCAATCTCTGTTTAATAGACTTTATTCCTCAGGAGTTGTACATAGAGGACTGGAGCCTGAAATAGCAGTGGAAGAATTATTAACTGATTTGTGTAAGCAAATAAACTTGTCAATATTTAAAGAAAGACACATTTTGCATATTGATTGGATAGCATTTCTCTATTAGACTTGGCAGGATAAAAAAAATTGCTACATACACTAGTATTACACTATTCTGCTTCCATTCAGATGCATTGGATTAAGCTCTCAGAATTTCAAGACATTTTATGAGTATGCTCAGATGATAGATTCCAGATTAACTGGTCTGAAAGGCATCAACGTGTCTCTCTTTATTTAGCTTTCTTCTAAACTTCTTGTCAAACCTGTATGTGTGTGTCATTTTTTTCTTTCTGTTCAATCAAGTCCAATTCTTGTAGACTACATTGCAAATTTTCTTGGCAAGATTTTTCAAAAGTGGTTTGTCATTGCCTCCTTTCTAGGGCTGAAAGGGAGTGACTGGCACAAGGTCACCCAGTTGGCTTTGTGTCTAAGGCTGGACTACCATTCATAATCCTCCAATTTCTATCTGATGCCTTAAACATTATACCAAACGTGTTCTCACATACATAAAGATGAGATTACAGACTTAAAAATAAGAGTCTTGGAACTTGTAACATTCCAATGAATCTTAGAATAAAATGTTGTCAGGTGAACATTCTAGTTCTGATTCACACTGCTGATTTTTGGTTATCTTTTTCCAAGGGATTTTTGTCATCATATTTGAAAATGTAGCAACCATTTTTTTGAGAAAAGATGATGAGAAAGATCTGAGAAAGAAAAAAGTATTTGAAAGTGTTCTATTGAGTGCTATGCTACAGTACGGAAGGCAGCACGGCACTATTATCATTGGATGAAGATAATGAGATCAATGGCAATGCACTGTATCATATGACAATTTATCAGTGCAGTTGGGTTGCAAATGTAGACTAATTACAGTTTAGGCTTAAGATGGCTGAAACATTCAAAACAGGTGTGTTAGGTGTTCTGCATATATACAAAAGGAATTTTGCTTGGATCACCCAGTCAAAAAACTGATCATTCACATGCATGTGCAAACAGCCAGGAATATCCCCAAAGGGTTTTTTTGTGTTAGCACTTCCAAATGTTGTTTCACTTGCAGTAACACTTTGTAGAGTATCACTTTTTTTACCACACTACAGTTTTTTTCACCACACTACAAAAAAGATGTTGAGACTCTAGAAAAAGTGCAGAGGAGAGCAACCAGGATTCCAGGGGACTGGAAACTAAACATATGAAGAACAGTTGCAGGAACTGGGCATGGCTAGTCTAGCAAAGAGAAGGACCAGGGGAGACATGATAGCACTGTTCCAATATTTGAGAGGCTGCCACAGAGAGGAGGTGATCAAGCTATTTACCAAAGCACCTGAAGGCCAGACAAGGAATAATGGATGGAAACTGACCACGGAGAGATTCAACCTGGAATTAAGGAGGAATTTTCTGACAGTGAGAGTGATCAATCAGTGGAACAGCTTGCCTTCGGAAGTTGTGAGAGCTCCAATACTTGAGACATTCAAGATGAGATTGGACTGCCATTTGTCAGAAATGGTTTAGGGTCTCCTGCTTAAGTGGAGATGATCTACAAGGTCCCTTCCAACTAGATGATCTACAAGATCCCTTCCAACTCTGTTAAAATCTGTTAAAACTTTGAATGTTGTCTATAACCCTATGAGGTTCCATTATCAATCTGCAATTCATCCTAGCACAATAATTCTTAAATGTAACTTTTAAGTGAGTGGTGATACTAATACTCATGTCATAATGTGAACTCTTTTAAATAGTACTTTCATTAAATGAGGATGAAACTAGAATAAACTATTGCAGTTTGGTGGGTCTGTTTTAATAATTTCAGATCAGCCATGGACTGCTACAAGCCAAACCTGGAATGCTTTAGTTGACCTGGGTTTGGGATAAAATAAAATCTGAACAGAGCAAGATAAAGTTGTGATGGACAGTTCCTCTCCTTTTTTCATTTTACACTCACTCATCCTGTTCATTGACCAAAATACCAAAAACATGGCTTGATTCAGGCATGGTTTAAAAAAAATGTTATTCCTTTTACAGAGAAATTCATGCATGGTACATTTTGCACATACTTACATTTAAGCCTCATTAAAGTCAAATGGTGGTTGATAGCATCCCAGTTTTCTATATGAAAATCATTTAATGGGATAATTATATTCAGAAGAGGTGTATAAAAGAGACAATATCTGCTGAACCTGAGACTACAGAGTCAAACGACTGACCTTGCTCTCTCTAGCAATCCATGGGATTTTTCTCATATATCAAGAACACACACACACAAATAAACTGTAACCATTAATTTCCTTCTCACTGCTTGTAAGTACAGTACTTTTGCAGGCTTAACAAAAATATCATGGTTGAGAATTTATCACATGATGATTGCTTTCACAATCATGCTTTTAGTACTTGTAGATCTTTTTGGCACTAATGCTTAGTATGCTTGCAGTGCTGTTGTTTAAGCATACACAATAAGTTTTACCTTACTATTAGGAATTTAAATTAGTGCAGTGTATAAATGTTTTCTAAAATGAGAGCAGAATGTGCGTTTATAATTATAGCTATTTTATACCAGAAGAATGTCTTATTGCAAAACCTGAACAACTTGCAGTTTTATTCTTAGAATTCAATGAATGGTTTTCACAATTCACTGCACTGCTTACCTATAAATTATGGATGCTTTATGTAATATAATAATCCTTTCGTGTTAATTCTAAGTATTACACAAATTAGCTACTGGCAGAGATTTTCTCATATATTTTTTTTAGAAAAGCTGAATTTTAATAATTTGTTGACAAAGGAATTTTTCTTATTAATTACTATTCATGTTTTATGGCTATCTGACAACCTCAACAAAAGGGCTTATTGATTTGATATTTCTCTAGAATTTTCAGAAAAGGTCCTATGCATTATAAAACTTCTAGCCTATCACAATAAAAAAAAAATCTAAAACCCTCAATCCTCTCTCTCTCTCTCTCTCTCTCTCTC
>JANHFT010001804.1:136263-147957 GCA_032467955.1 Pseudoxenodon macrops | reverse complement strand
TTACAGTCTGCGCTGAGCGCGCTTGTTTGAAGTTCAGAGTGGGGGGGGCAGGCGGGGGAATCTGGAAAAAGGTGCCGGAACGCGGTTCCGCCGCGTTCCGGCTGAAAAAAAGCCCTGTGTGCATGTATATGTGAATGTGTGTGTGTGTGTGAGAGAGAGAGAGACAGAAGGGGAGGTATGGATATAGATATGCTGTAGGTATAGATATCCACAATTCATGCGCTCAAAATACAAAAAACTTACATTCTGAGTAGGAATGCAATAAGGTAGCAGCAAGTCATCACTTTACTTATTTTAACGTATCAAATTTACAATCACTTTAAAAAAAAGCAATCTACTATTCAACAGAGGATTGGCATTGACATTTTGTTGCTAGAAAAAATATTGGCTATATTATGTTTAAAGATAAATATTTGAATTTATTCTTCCAAATTTAATAGGATTCTCTTTTCCCTTTGCTACTACTGGAAAATTTCAAAACATTCTGCAAAATTAATTAATAATAAAAGAAAGTAAGTACTAGCTCATGGTATATAGGAGAAATAAAGGAGAATAAAGAATATCATTTAATATTCTTAATAAAAGTGTATGTACACTGCTATGACAAATATCAGATAAATTTATCTTAGTGAGCATGTAATTTTTTATTTTAGTTCTTAATTTTAATAAAGGATAATATGTGCTGATTTTACTTAACCACAAAATGAGTGTGGAGTTCATAAGTCACTGTTTGATAATTTATTTTGCTATGTCTAGACTGAAATAAACAATAAATTATCCTGATTAGGATGTGTTTTCTATTTTTTTCCTCTCATTAAAGTATGATTCAAGAAAGTTTAATGCAGTCACGTGGATTTATTTAAACCTTGCATGTGGAATTGCAGCTTGATATGGGAAGACTATGCTACAGTAGTGTTTCTCAACTTGACAACTTTAACAGGCGTGGATTTACACAATTCTACAATCTACACATGTTAAGTTACCAAGGTTAAAAAACATTGCATTAGTGTATTAATTCAGTTCAGTCAAGTTGTTGAGTTATACATGCTTCAAGTATACAATTTTATCTGCGTGATTCATACATTAAACACATAGTGTACAGCAGGATTTTATCAAGCACAACATTCTTAAGACAAGTATCTTGGCCAAAGGGAGCTGATTAAAGAACAATGGCAGTATTGTACTGAAGATCTTTCCTATCAAAATATGCCAAAGAAAAGTACAGAAGAGCAATGAAAATTGATAGTCCCTCTGGTAACATTTATTGTGAATGCAGTATCTGCTTATCTCCATGTAAATAATAGTCCTTTCATTAGTAGCAAAAAACAATAATAATTGTGGATCAAAATGAAAATAAAAGGATAAAATTAGGTGATTATGGAAGTCTTCCATTCCTAGTTCTAAATTCAGACCTATACAAAGTTTAAGAGATTACATCTTACATTTTTCTTCAAGATTTCATTCTGGAAAATATTAAAGGTCGTATTTTAGAATAAGTAATATCAACAATACCTAAATTAGCAACAGAAGGAACAAAAAGTCAATGGATTTAAGTCCTAATCCTACATCTGTTCTACTATTCTTTGCTGTATTTTACCATAATCCATGGTGTCAAACTAAACTGTTTTCCAAATTACTCAAGTAGTAGATGTTTTATTGTAAAACTGATAAAATTACTAGAAATATATGTTAACTTTACCTTTTTAATTTCCCATTTCTGTTGCTATTATTATCATTATTTTAAGAGACTAATTTTAGTATAACATTTTCTATGTTTAAATCAACATAAATATAATTTATGTTTATTTCTAGTATGGTTAATGAAGCGGACATTTTTATTTTTGACACTCATCATGGCCCATTTAATAACAACCTGGCACACAGAAGTGTAACAGGTAAATCTTTTGATCCTGACAGAGAAATAAAGTGTTAAGTGTCTGGAAATATTTCACCTAGCACTTGCTAAATTTGTGTTATCCATGTCAGTAAAGTTGGTACTTTAAGATCTAACAAAAATATTTAAAATTATAAATTAAGGCACTGTTTTCCAATCTTGCCAACTTTATGGACTTCAGCTAATTGATACTGGGAAACTAGAGAGGCTAAAGAAACACTGAAAAAAATATTTGTTTATTGAAAGATGATACAATGTCTTTTAGTTACTTAGTTAGTAAGTAATGTTAGGGCACCCGATGCCATCAATGAGAATTTCTTCTAAACACTCTTATTTTGTGAATATTTCAAAAGCAAATTCTCTGTCACACAATTCAATAAAAACCAGAGAAAAATAGAAAACTTTTTTGTCCAAAACAATAAAATAGATCTCTTTTAATGAAGAGATGCTGTGTAATGATGCCATAAAATGTCTCTTTAAGGATACCTCAGATAATTTATGTAGCATTAAACTAGTGGAAACAAGGTACAGTACTGCTAAGTGCTATATCTTATTAGTGAAAATATGGAAAAGATACTGTTCCAAGGCCATATGCAGTTATATAATCTCCAGAACATCTCCAAAAATGTGGAATGTGGGGTCAAACATTTGTGCTTGCTTGCATATATCTATATTTTAATATAGAACATAGAATAATAGAGTTGGACAGTATCTTGGTCTTCTAGTCCAACCATCTGCTCAAGCAGGAGACCCTATATCATTTCAGACAAATGGTTGTCCAGTCTTATTTTGAAAGACTTCAGTGATGGAGCACCCGCAACTTCTGAAGGGGGAGAGGGCTATAGAAGCTGAAAAACAGATGCCTGAAGTCTTGCAGCAGCTTCACAATATTTATTTCATGCCCTTAAAATCCCTTAAATCCCCTCTTAATATGGTCCAGCACTTTTTTGCAATCAACATTTGCTATCACTCATGCTTATTCATTCAGCTTTTATTTTGAAGTATCTTAACTTAATTTCCTCTTATGTTTCACTTAACAGTACATCTAGACTTAGCCAAATATATATTCTCTTGAATTATCAGCAATGCTTTCCTCTTTGAAATTTGTTTTTAATTGTCCTCTTTTAGTTCAGAATATTCATATTCTCATTTAACCACTGCCTCCTAATGTTGGCATGTTAGTTTGCAACATATCATTTCAGGAGACGGTTCCAAAGTACATTTCAAGTAATCTTGTTGCAAAAGCAAAGTCATTTCATTTAAACTAGGACTTTTTGGCACATGCATATTTTTATAACTGTTAGTAATTGCAAACCTTTTAAGTACTAATACAGTATATGTGTTGGTTCATTTTAGTTAATATTACTCAGTGGGGTGATTTATATTTCATTTGATCTTCTCAAATTTCTGGACAAGACATTAGATGAAGAACCCCACAGTTTGATAACTTGTCTCTTTACCCTTTACTTTACACCACACTATTTTGAAAGGAAATGGCAAACAGATGCCCCCTGTGACCCTTTGCTCCCCTGAGGTAGCCAATCAAAGTCCAACATGTGGTTGCCTTATTTGGCAGGAGCCAATGCCTGTTCTCTTTAATTGGTTGTACAGTCCCTACAGCTGTAATAGATTAGTAATAAATTCTCTTCAAATAAAGCTGCAGTAAAAAAAAGTTTGTCATGCTTGGAGAAGTTTGTGTGTGTGCACGCACACACACACACACACACACAAAGTTAATAAAAATGTCAGATAGGCAAACAAAATAGCATTTGTTACTGAACAGCAATAAAAGATTGCATTGGTGTTATAGAAAATCTAGAAATACAGGAGCTTGTAGGGAAAGAAAGGAAAGCCAAAACTCATTAATCATCACAAAGGTTTGCTCTGATCTTTAATGTCAGAATCTATAAGTCATTCACTCTTCTCATCAATTGAAGCAACAAAACTGAATATAGTTATCTTCCCTAGGTTGTTCTACAAGTCAATGAAAATAATTCTCTTGTGTGATGTTCAGAAATATATCACATACTCTATTCTACATTTGGGATGCAGGACAGTCACTATTCTATCCAAAGATCAAAAACTGCCCTATAGTGCAGAATTTACTACTATGTTACTAGAAGCTAGAAGTAACCTGCACATTGTGAATACTTAGGAACCTTGGTTCTCACTCTGATATATTGTCTAGGTTCACACATTATATTAAGTAGAAATTTAGTGTAATGTGAACCTAATAACTGTGATTTGCAAAACTTATTATGCAGCTTGCCGTTGTATATAGTTTGGTTTACAGAATATAATTAGCTAAGCTATAATACAATGTTATGTTTGGAAGCAACTGTGGAACCATCTTCTGTCATTCCAAAACTGATTGATAAATACTTATTTCTTATAAATACTTAAACACAAACACACACACACATATAGGTAGAAAAATGCATCTTTTCAACACAGCACACTAAGATATGCTAAACACCTGTTTTACCATTGTCATACCTGAAGTTTGAGAGGTACTTTAGTGAGGCAGGACTGCAGTGTTGGAGGAACAGAAATCAGAAAATTGGTGAACTGAATTTTGTGGAAAGTTTCCATCCATTTTCCAATACCCAACTGCTTTCCTCATTTAGCTTTCTTGACCTTTTCTGAAGACCTTCAACCTTTAAGATACACTTAAAGGGTTTACAAAGAATAAAAGAATTTTTTAACTTATTCATGCTAAGCCTACATGGAGTTTGTTATTTTTTACAGCACTGACTACCAACGAAAGGTTACGGACACATTTCAATTTCCTTTCTTGTCATTTTACAGATTGTTTAGGAACACAGCTTCTGGTAAAAACTCTCCCTCTTGTAATAAGCTATTTTTATTATAACTTTAGGTAGATTGCTTCCAGATAAAAAAAGTCACTATGGACACAAGTATCTGAATATTGTGGATGTTTATCTCTGAATGGGATTGTAAGATTCCTGTTTCTCTTTGACTTTTTACTTGTAATTCTTCACTTCTCTTCCTCTCGCCATAAGACACTTTTGTAACACACAGCAACTATTGGATTTTTGGTTAGCCTTGCAGCATGTGTGCAGGGGGACATTATTATGTCCCACTGATTGAAGACATATGACCATCTATTTTAGTCTACAAAGATTCTGAAAGCTTAATCTTCTGGAATTTATAAGAGATTCTTTATGTAGAGAAGCTGCTCTTTGTATAAAGAATGAAAATACCTTCAGGTAAGGTAAAGGAAACCTGAGTCCAATGTACTGTATTAATGTATGAATGGGTAAAATTAAAGTCTGCTTAACGTTGGCCTGTCAAACAATGAGATGTTCATTTTAATTTTAATCAGTTGTGTGAAAGAACAAAGGCTTAATAGTAAAATGAAAAAATGAAGAAAAAAAACAGTTGCAGAAATGAGATCTCAATTCCTTAAAAATTGAAGAATTGCTGTTAGAATTCAGTAAAAATAAACAAGAGATTAAACTAATATCTAATTTGTCTTGAAACTTTTCTTTTAAAGTTTTGGAAATAGGAGCTATTCAAATATAAATATTTTAAAAACTTAAGATTTATAACAGTATCAAATCTTCAGTCATGCTTAAGAAATTACTAGTTATACTATTTTTATAATTTACTATTTATTTTTAGAAATAAAACTTTGCTTTTCAGTCATAACAAAGACTCCAATAACTTACCTTTAAATATAAAATTATACATACAGTACAATTCATTTTCCGTCTCTTAAGTGGAATCAAACACAATAGTTTATACTTTTTTGTTATAAATTGGAAAGTGTGTACTTAATGACTCCAAGTCAAACTTAACTCTTGATGACTTTATAGACACACATATGTAACTTCTATTGTGTAACAATTCACAATTTGGCATTATCTTTTTCTAATATTTTTTAAGTTTGTAGTTTTATCTTTAGACAAGTTTTTGTTCTGACCTAGGCTTCCTTAAAAAGCATGAAGCAGAGTCTTGGTCTCAGCAAAATCCCTTTTATTTACATGAGTGTGAATTCCTTTCATTCACGGTCAGCAAGGCTTGGCAAACAGTCTTACAGAGGAATATTTACCTTATCTCGCTTGGAAAGTTGCCAGATAACTAGTTCCAAACTTAGGGAAATGCAAAACTTGGCATAGAGTCTCTTAGAGTCATGAACAGAACTTTACACTCTTGAAATGACTGAATGAACAATTGTTTCCTGAAAAAGCCCACTCCCCGTTCGCTTCTCTTTTGTTTCCTATGGGAGGGGCCAATCACCTCCAAGGTGTGGCTTTACTCCCAAGTCAACCCTGCTCTCTTAGTTGTTCTTGTCTTCTGGCAGCTCTGTGCATACGCATACTGGGAACAGGCTCCAGTTATTTCTTTGCCTCACTGCTATCTAGCTCCCTGTCTGCCTCCAATACAGAGACCTTGTCTAAGCTTTCCCCAGCCCTCAGGGCTGGCCCAAGTTCCTGCCCAACCTCCTCACTGTCCGACTCTGCTGACAGCTCTGTTGGCCGCCTGTGGGCCACAACAATTTTCTTGTGTTCTCCAGCCCAAACTATAACAGGATTGTCTTAGTTTATTTTTTCAAGATCAAAATTTTAACGTTCAGAGAGTTGCACCTCTAATTATATGTATCTTCTTCAACCTTGGTAGTTTCAAAAGAACATGGTGATAAATTCATCCAAACACACAATATAGCCTTATAATATATCAAGGATATTTTAACAAAGATATTTATATGAGCAAATAATAGAATAGAATAGAACAAATGCACACGTGAACACACATACACATATACTCTCTCACACACATGTATGTAATATAATGTAGATGGCATTTCTTTCTCCCAAAAGATTATTTTAACCTCTATACCATTCTGGCTCTCTTTATGATATAATCAACTTTAAGATATTTTAAATACCTATAAAAGATTGATAAAATATGGAACTAATATTACTAATTGTTACTAATTACTAATATTACAACTAATATTACAATTAGTTGTAATAAGCTATCCAATTTGAATTTACATTCACAAAAATATTATCCATTGTTGTAAAGAAAATATTAAAATTATATTCTCCTTTGTCAGTTATCTCAAAGGAATGTTGAGAAAAAAAGAGGATAGGGAAACAGAAAAAAACAATCATGAACACATTTTATAAACATAAATTTCACTTCTTCTCTAAGTAAAGAATAGCTTATGTATTGTTTTGCTGCATCCTAACTGAAGACCAGATGTGTTCTTCGGGATTTTATAATATTGTAGTTGTATTGTTGAAGTATTCTGAACATAATTGAAATAAATTAAGTCTTAGGCTATTAACTCATAAGAACACTCTTTTTTTAATCCCCACATTAAGCATTCATAGCAGTTCACCTTTTGGTCATTACAATTTCCCTAAGCACTAAGTCTATTAGTTTCTTGTCAAATACATCAAACATTAATTTGTAAGAAGCCTTCTCATGGAAATCAAGTGAGCATGGAATGAGAAAGGACTGAGTTTAAAACTTTTCAGAAATATGCCAATATATTTCTCCTGTTTCACAGACAGGTACCAGCATTGTAAACCATAGTGATGAACTTGTTAGGATGTTTCTGTTATATCAGATAAGTTCAAAACATAGTTTTTTCTCATGATGCCTGTTGGGTACCTTTCAGCACTCAAGTATCAGTCAACTGAACACAGTAGTGCTACAAGGTTAAGTGATATTCATTGCTTTATCAGTTTCCAGAGAAAGAGAGCAGAATCTAAAACCAAAGGTAGTAAATAGATCAATAATGGTAAACCCAAAAGGTATATGCAGTCTTGATACAGTACTTTAGGTGATATAAGAGTCAAAGTTATCAAGCAAATCTTTAGAATGAAAATCAAGTAGGTTTGCAGCTGATAGTTTGCTAGTTACATGGTTTGCCTCCCAAGAATCAGTCCATCCTCAACCTTAGGGAAAGAGACAAAGGTCCTGGAAGACAGGTAAATAACCTTACTATGAATTGAGGTGTGGGCTAGCTCAAGCCTAGTTCCAAAGCTTTGGGAATCCATTAACACAAGGTGTGCTTTCTATAATTTATAAACAATAAATGGAGTTATTGAATTAAAATTCAATTCAAATAATTAAAAACAACTCATGTTAAACATTACAACTAAAAGCAAGTTTTGGAGAGAATGGGGGGGGCACCTGTAATGTTCTGGACTTTCATCTCTACATTTTCCAGATTAAGTAGAATGATGATTTTTTTATCAGTAGCCTAGCCAATCATTAAAATCTAAAATTTAAAATCAAAATTTAAAATAACTTCTAATAGATTCAGTATAAAAATTCATCCAGGACGATATTATATTATATTTTCTAATTCTTCAAAGCTTTTTCAGTCTTATGGAGATGCTCAATCATCCGGGTCATGGTTGTCCCAAAGGTGCTTTTTCAAGAGGCGAATGGACTTTGTGGTTTTTCTTTGAAGACGTTTCACTTCTCATCCAAGGAGAGCTGAAGAAGCTTCTTAGATGAGAAGTGAAACATTTTCAAAGAAAAACCAGAAAGGCCAGTTGCCTTTTGAAAAACCACATTTGGGAGTTGTTCAGTCTTACTCTTTAGACAAAACAGGAAAGAACATGAATGACCAAAATGCAATAGCCTTCATGCTGTATAATTAAAGACCATGAATTGCTTATAGACAAAACATAAAATCTTCATACCTGTTTGAAGGTATGTTTGTTTTCTAAAAATACCTTGTATATCAGAACATTGTTACTAATTTATGTATAGTATAAACCAAAGCATAGCCAACACAGACCATAGCTGTAAGTGTGGTCCTCATAATATGTACTGATACAAAAATTATAAATTTAAGATTCAGACTCAATTACAATCTTTTCCTAGCAGCCCTGGGCTAAGCTGTTGTAATCCATATTTTGTTCGGGCTAAATGAACAGTTTGTTCCCCTTCTAATGATGATGAACAACAGAGTCTGGGCTGGGATTAATTCCTTTCTGAAAAGCTAGCATCCACAGTTGGATTTAAATGCCGTGTGTGCTGGCAGATTGATTTCTTGACATTCTGTCACTGCCACTTCCCCCTGCATGACTGCTGATCTGATTAGAAAAAAGAAATTTGCCTTAGTGAAAAGCATGTGTTCCATTTCCTGCCTTTGGCTTGCAATGAGCTCAGCAGGGTTCCCTCTTGCAGCCAAGGTTTGCAGTATTCTGCCTCCTCCCTGCTTCCTTGCTATAGAGAAGGCAACCAGGAAAGGGGAAGGGAAGAGAAATGTATAATAATATAATTAATTTGCTTTGAAAAATCAATAGAGATATGATAGAATTTATCTTTCTTTTTAATCTTTTGCCTTATCTTCAATTGAGATTGAATTCATTAACATTTTAAGATTTTTCAAACCAAGAGTAATCAAAGGAACCAATTTCTGCCTTTCTGCGCAGTGATCTTGACAATACAGTATTGTAAATATAAATAACCACACTTATCCTGATGCTGTTAGAATACATTAATGCAGTCTTAATTTCTTATTTTGGGCAACTAACAACTTCTGTAGTAAAGAATCAATGAAGTGTCCAAATCATATTCAAAAACCATCAAATAAAACAATACATGAATATTTTATTTATTGATAAATGACCTATTAAGTCTGTTTAATGACTATATAATTCTTAGCAATCGTATAGATCATTATTTTTCTCAGAATAATTTGTCCCCAAATGGTCTTTCAAGTGTTCTCACAATGCACATGTTGCTTCTTTTATTTCATAATTATTAGCATTATAGACTTATCAAGGCTTTTGCATAATATATCCAAATTTTAATTTTAGCCTGTGGCTTCTTGAACTGTGTATGGATTTTGCGTAAGGACAATGAGATGTTCTAGAATTCCAGTTTTTCTAAAGATATTCCATAACTTGACACAACTGGCAAAATTGAAAGTTTTCCTCAGTCTTTTCTAAAGCCTACTTGAATATCTGACAGGTTCCTTTCTATGTGGGACTCTAATCTGTGTCAGATAATCCTAAACAATATTTTGCTGACATGTGAAATTAATATTCCATATTCCTACAGCAGACTCATTAATAACAAGACCATTTATCTTATTTTGTTGTATTCAAGGTTCTTGCAAACAGGAAGTATCTTTCAAAGAATCTTGGATGTGCTGCCCACTTCTACTGTAGATAATTTTATCAAGCTTCTATCTTTGTTTGGTAGTCTTTGAATTAGTTACTATCTGTCAGTTTATAAATTTTAACATGCCACTTCGAGTTTGAAAACTACTTTTCAGTTTAGAAAAGTATTGGAAGACTTTCGATTTCTCTATATCTATTTTCATCTTTTACATATGTTTTCACAGATGAAATTCTTTATCTCCTTCTTCATCTCCTCCTCCTCCTTTTCCTCCTCCTCCTCCTCCTCTTCCTCCTCCTCCTCTTCCTTCCTTGGCCAATTCTTCCTCCTCCTCCTCTTCCTTCCTTGGCCAATTCTTTTCCTACTTATTAATTTTTTGCTTCATAGATGTTCTCCACAAACTTAATACAGTTTTTGATGGGGTTTAGCAAGTAGACATATATATCTTATGTATGCTTTCCAGGACATACGTCCCAAAGAAGAGAATAGATTAGCTATGCATAAAATGGATTGTGTAGTATATATCAATTTTCCTGTTTATTATTTCAGCATTTTAAGTGTTCAAAACGATCATTTCATAATCATTTCATAATCATTACAATCCTTCTGCTTAAATCAGACAAACTTATTCTATATGGGAAATTTTGGTTGACAAACCCATGAGAATTATGTAACTACTTCATTTGTTCAGGAAACGTAGCTACAAGTTCAATGTTGTACTCTTATAATCACAGTTCTTTCTTATGCTGCTAAAATACTGTGGAAAGCCATTAAGAACAGGTTGACTAGCTATATTCATGTTTTATATTTCTGATATTGACACAAATATATCTTACCTGCTTATCAATCATTAGATGACTCAGATAAATATTCTATTCCAAATGATGGGAACTGTTGTTTGTTACTTCTCAAGGGTATCCAGTTGGGAAAATCTGCTAAGTACAAAGGAATCAGATGTCATTGAGAAAAAGAAAGCACACAGTTCATAAGTTCAAATTCCTAGATGTTCAGAAAATGCTAACATGATTGAAGAGGTCACTGAGACTTCCAATTTAGTTATATTAAAGTGATAATGATAAGATTTGTCTGCCTCAAAAATTACCTACTGAGGTATTTAAGAGACCATATAAATATATAAAGCCACTTAATTTCCTTCTCACCTTATGATACCCATGTTTCCCAAAAAATAATACAGGGTCTTACTTTCTTTTGACCCCTGAAATAAACCCTTGGCCTTATTTCCGGGGAGGTCTTATCATTTTAGAGGTGCAGGAGGTGGTGAGTGTGGTCACCTGATGGCGGCTGCTGCTGTGTTTTGGGGAGAGCTTATTTTCAGGGATGGCTTATTTTAGCACATGCGCTCAAAAGCCTCATTGGGCTTATTATCTGGGGAGGTTAATAAGTACAGGGTACTTATTCCAATATGGCTTACTGTTTCCAATATTGATCAGAGAGGTATATGGGTACAATTCCTTATTAAGGCTATTGGAAAGAATTTTATGAGAAGAGAAAAGGAAATAAAGAGACAGAAGAGAGGAAAAATTAAAGCAAAGAAAGGCAAAGATGGGGAGAAACAGGCTCAGACTCAACCCTTCCAAGACGGACTGGCTGTGGATGCCGGCGTCCCGATACAGCCAGTTGATGCCATCACTGGCTGTTGGGGGCGAGTCTTTGGCCCCTAC
>JANHFT010001804.1:115609-133016 GCA_032467955.1 Pseudoxenodon macrops | reverse complement strand
TTGTTGGCTGAGATTTGAAGTTGCCAGTTGTTTGACCATTCTGACAGAAGGTCAAGGTCTTTTTGAAGGGTAGCAGCTTTGTTGGTAGTGTTAAATAGTTTTACATTGTCAGTTGCTTATAATATGATTGCAAAGGTTATTTATGTAAAATATAAAGAGTGTTGGTTCTAGAACACTACCTTGGGGGACTCCGCTGTTAACAAGATTTGCAGGATTTGATGGGGCGTTTCCTATTTTGACCACTTGTGGAAGAGAACATATGATAATAGTTATGTAACATCTGAAAAATCAAATATAGAGGGAAGACACATGCTTTCTTTAATCTTGAGGGTTGGACCCAATCAAGCAGGCAAACCTACACGAGCGTAGATTATGTATATTAAGATGACTTTATGATAGTAAGAGTAGTCAACCAATGGAACTAGTTTCCTGATGAATTCCATTTGCACTTTAATGGAACTCATCCGACAAAGGCTGGATAACCATCTTTCTATAATGTTTTAGCAGATTGTATACAATGTCATCATCAGCGATTTAGTCATGTCTGACCCTTGGCCATTCTATGGATCAGCACTGTCCCTGTCCATCTGTCTTGTACCACTTCCTTCAAATTCACCATGGTCATCCTGATGCCATTCTTTATAGTGTCCAGCCAACAAGTAGTAAGGCAGTCCCTTCTCCTTGATCAGTGAATTTTTATGGCATATAAAAATGAAGACCCCATGCATAAAAGCCAATTGAAAGTGATGATTTTGAATCTGACACTAATGTTGCTGTGAATACTGTAGACAACATTGACAAAACTAAAGATTTCCTGCAAGCCTAAATGTTAAACATTGCCTGTGTTTGAATGCGTATCTTCTTTCAAACATGGGCTTTAGAAAGTATGCTCAAGGGATTCCTTCAAACTATTTTACTGTAGATAGAGGGGGGAAAAGACTAAGACGTAACTCCAGGGGGAAAAAGAAAGAAGTTGCTGTGCCATTTTAATTTATTTTTAGTCTTTGTCTGCTTTACTTCAATATTATATATATATATATCTTCAGAGGCTCAGTGATTCTACCTACTTCACTCTTTTATGTGTATATCAGGTTGTGCATAACGATGGTTTCTTTCAAATCTTTTGAGATCAAAACTTTTTTTCAGAGAAATTCTTTGAGCACCGTAAAACTTGGGAGTCTGATAGAATTGTTATATATCAGTGCCATCTTGTGATCTTTTGCATTTTTTTAGTTTAAACAATTTTAACCTGCTGTTTATAAAGTACTTCCATACACTAGAAATGGCAACATTGCATATTTATAGTTTTAAGAATGTAAAGTTAAAAAACGATTTCTAAAGGTTTTTTTTAAACCTTTTTAATCATTTGGAAATGCAAAGGCTTATATGTCTTAAGCATATTGAAGATTAGGAATGGAATATCAGGTGAACTATCCTTTTGTGGTGATATTTCAAGCAGGAGATAAGACCAGAACTTGAAGCTCCATAAGGTCTCTGGGACAGTTGATTTAGGATCATTAGCCTACTGCTTATCGGCTCAGTCCTTCTAAGTCCTTTGGGATAGAATGTTACGTATTTTAAGAACACAAGTTTTCACTTCCTGTTTTGACCATCAATTCTGATTCTAAGCCAGCAACACTAGACAGTCATAAATACTGCTACAGATTGCGACATTTATTTTTAATATAATGATAGTATACTGAATTTTACAGAATTTCAACCATGCTGTAATGGATCCCATCAACCTTTCCATACATTGAACAAGGTTGCTTAATTAAATCTACATGTTCATCTATTTATTGGATGACCAGTATCCAATCATTGGGAGTCCAAGAAGCAGCAGTGACCAGAGCAAAATACAAAAATAATTCCCAAATTGATGAGTTAATCAGAACATGAAAATCCTGGAAAAATTCAAATTTTCCTTTGCTGCAAATGAGGTTTTCACTTAGTGGCAATATTTGTATTTAACAGGTTGCAGTATTTTGCAAAAATTTTCCCCCAAAACAATTTGCTAATGGTCAAAGTCCAGGTTTCACTCCTTTTTTAGAAGGTGAAATTTGGCTGCTCTACATTTTAAAAAAAAACCATGCATCTGGTACAGACGTGGAAATGACATGATGAGAATTAGAGGTTTTCAAAAGAGCAAATAAGGTAAGAATAAAAAATAAAGGTAAATAACAAGGTTGCTCTGGTCTCTTAAAAGCAACATTCAAGCACTGGACAATGTAATGAACTATTG
This sequence comes from Pseudoxenodon macrops, assembly GCA_032467955.1. Taxonomy (NCBI): domain Eukaryota; kingdom Metazoa; phylum Chordata; class Lepidosauria; order Squamata; family Pseudoxenodontidae; genus Pseudoxenodon; species Pseudoxenodon macrops. Next base: position 130,774 of record JANHFT010001804.1, on the reverse strand, counting down.
ATCCTGCTATTATTAGAGCTGATAACAGTTAAAAGATACATTTTGCTCCAAAGAAGGCATTCAGTAGTTTGTTAGCTCTTTAAATGTGCAAAGCTGTATTTCTCTCTTCAGTACAAGATAATATAAGTGCTATTATGTTAGTATCACAGTCTGATAATTCTAATCACGAGAAAGCAGAGTACACAGTGGTTTAGATCTCACTCTTATTTTCAATGTGTCAAGAAGATGAGGCAGGTAGAATATGAGAAATCAGCAAATGCAAAGTCCCATTTTTCTCTTGAAGACCAGGCACAATTTTTGAAATATAATAAAATAACAGAGTTGGAAGGAATCCTGAAAGTCTTCTAGTCCAATCCCTGCTTAGGGTAGGAACTCTACATCAATTCAGACAAATGGTTATCTTCCAGTGTTGGAGCATTCACAACTTCTGGATACAAGTTTTTCCACTGATTAATTGTTCCGTCAGGAAATTTCTCCTTAGTTCTAAGTTGCTTTTCTCCTTGATTAGTTTCTACCCATTGCTTCTTGTTCTACCCTCAGGTGCTTTGGAGAATAGTTTGACTCTCTCTTCTTTGTAGCAGCCCCTGAGATACTGGAACACTGCTATCATGTCTCCCCTAGTTCTTTTTTTCATTAAACTAGACATATCCAGTTCCTGCAACCGTTCTTCATATGTTTTAGCCTCCAGACCCTTAATCATATTTGTTCCTCTTCTCTGCACTCTTTCTAGAGTCTCCACATCTTTTTTACATCATGGCAATCAAAACTGAATGCAGTATTCTAAGTGTGGCCTTACCAAGGCCTTACCACGCTTACCAATAAAGTGATATTAACACTTCATGTGATCTTGATTCTATCCCTCTGTTTATGTAGCCTAAAATGGTGTTGGCTTTTTTGGCAGCTGCTGCACACTGCTGGCTCATATTTAAATGGTTGTTCACTTGGACTCCAAGATCCCTCTCACAGTTACTATTGAGTGAGGTACCACATATACTGTAACTGTGCATTTTGTTTTTCTTGCCTAAATGTAGAACCTTACTTTTTTCACCACTGAATTTCATTTTGCTAGATAGCACCCAATGTTCAAGTCTGTCAAGATCCTTCTGTATCTGGAGCCTATCTTCTGGAGTATTGGCTATTCCTGCCAGTTTGGTGTCATCTGCAAATTTGGTGAGTTCCCCATCTATCCCCTCATCCAAGTCATTGATGAAGATGTTGAAGTGTTATGGGCCTAAAACAGAGCTTTTGGGTACTCCACTGCATATTTTCTTACATATAGATGCAGTTCCATTGAGGACTACAAGTATAAATATATCTTTATGATATTTAAAATGGCACATATTAAATAAGATGACATTGTGGCACATTTCTTGGAGGAAACATCCAAAAAAACTTCTTGCAATTTGCATGAACTTCTCATTAGCTTTGTGAAATAAATGATTAAATAAGCAAGACAAAAACTGAGTTTGAGGGCAGGTGAACTCTGTAAGGCAAAATATATCTTACTGGCAGCAAATGTCAGGAACATGCTTTGGATTGAAATACTCTTTTCACACAAAGCCTCAAGATGAGATAAATCTTTTTGAGGTCCTTTATTCAAGAAATATCCAGCTATATGGCCCCAGCTATACAATTCAGTATTGATGGAACAATGGTAAATTCAGCATAAAGAGAGACTGTGCCTTTTTTCAGGCCCTATCTACATTCTTTCCAAGGAATAAATATGCTTTATTATTTCTACAGAGATGGCTCACACATTCAATCTTCTTACTAATTAAATGTATAATGGGTTGGCAGGACATGTGCTATGCATCTTGATTTCAGCAAAGCATTTGACAGAGTACTTCAGAACAATCTGATTAGCAAGCTAGTTAAATGTGAACTGGATAGCATTAACAATTAAATGGATATATAGCTGGCTTGATAATGGTACAGAAAGAATACCATCTCTGATTCCTTACTGTAATGGTATATAGTATCACTCAGGAAGTTGCAGGTTTTAGTCTTGTATCCAGTACTCTAACTGTATGAAACATTTGTCTTCAAATCATGCATAAAAAAATGAGACAGTGACAATAGAAGAACTGGACATGTTTATCATCAGCTTTGGAAAGTAAACAAGATCAAATAAGAGACACCATAAGGATTCTAGAAGTCCTTGTGAAGTTGAATAACAGAATCTTGAAAGCCTGATGAAGTTTTTTTCTGCTCTATCTTAATACCAAATGCAATTAAAGTGGAATTATTTTGGTTTTTTTCTTCTCATCCATTTCTTGTTATTAATCTTCTCTGGAATTCCTCCTTTCACTCATTCCTTTTTCTTTTTCAAGCTTTACATTCTTTTAGACTTCCTTCCTCATCAGAATCATTTTCATATCTCAGGAATAAAGATAATCCCCACATTCATCAAAGTCAATATACATGTCTTACAGAGAAGATCTAGATGCAGCTGGAAATTTTTCTCCTGTTCTCCTACATGGCAACTGGAGCTAGCGAATCCAATGTGACAGGAATCATTCTAGGGACAATTATCTATCAATATGAGGGTAGTTTTCGGAGACAGGACTTCTGTGGCTTGTCAGATACATTTTGCTTCCATTGCTTCCTCCCTAAAACTTTTCAATTCAGAGAAGCCCTTCCAATGAATACAATATTCTAAGCATTCAATCTTCACCACCACTCCCATCTGGAAATCAGAATATATTCCATTTCCAATTTCTCTTCCCTGTTCATTGAAATAAAGAGTGAATGGGGAAGCAAAAAAAGCATCTTAAGATTACAAGGGGGGAAAGTAGTTTATTTATTTTATATTTATTAAATTTGTTTTTTTTAATGTATTAAAGTATTTTGTCCTGAACAAGGGACATTCAGTGGAATCTACTTCTGATGGCCAGGAGGAAGGTCCAGAAGATCAAGAGAGAGTGAAGCTTAGATAATTTGATTGGAAGGAAGGTGATCAACTTGGCTCATCCCTAGAAGTTCTCAGAATATATATTTAATGATGCAAGTAGTTGCTTTGGTTTGGCAAGATTCTATTTATAGGTGAAGAACAATAAAGAAAAATGCTTAGAAGTAACTTCTATGTGTCTCTCTTGTTTTCTGGAGCCTGACAGATAAGCTATAAACCTCTTCATGAAGCTTCATTGAAGCAGACAATTGCAGATAGAAGATTGCTTGGCTAATCTAATATGTATAAAGGAACGAGTCAATAAACTTATAGCCCAGTTCCTTCAATGGGCAGATGGAAAGCAAAAATGTAATAGAAAACCTCTCCAAATCCCCCACAAGATGCTGGCACCATCTTGCCTATCTGCATCTGCTGCCCATTTGTACATAGTCTTGGCCAAATCTAACAAATGTGCAGTTTGCTTTTCCTGAAGAGAGTTAAAAGCTCAGAAAAGGTGAAGTAGGACCTCTAGAGGGCAAGATGTGGGAGCAATATCTGCAGATTGCTTACAAGGGAGATATGCTGAGGCAAGAATAGAGCAATTTGTTAAAGGCAAACTTTTCAAAAGGATAAATCCATGCAATTGCTCTGATAATAGCAGACATAGCAATGCAAAGGAATTCATGGCTATCCATTGGATTCCAGGTGACAAAAAGATGACAAATATGAAATATAAGGCTTCTGAAATGTGGATAAAAAATTGATTGGCATGCTATAAGATCATGTGTTTGATTAAGTCTACGTACTAATAAATGTGGTCCAAAAAGAGTTGATTGTAAAGAACTTGTAGTCATCCTTTGTAAGGAATAAACTGAGGCAAGTTGTTAAGCAAATCTAATACAACCCAAAACATTTTTTTATTTATTTTATTTATTCGTCAAACACGTATAAGATAACAGATATAGGTATAAAGATAATTATGAATACATGATAAGGATACAAATAAATGGGGACAGTAGGACAGGGATGGTAGGCACATTATGCACGCCCCTGACAGACCTCTTACGAATGGGGTGAGGTCAACAATAGACAATCTAAAGTTAAAGTTATGGGGTTTGGGGAAATAACTGCAGAGTCAGGTAGTGCGTTCCAGGCAGTGACCACTCTGTTGCTGAAGTCGTATTTTCTGCAATTGAGTGATAGTCATGTCATTTCAGGGATGGGTTCTAACTTACCTCGCCAGCTGTTTGCTGCCTTCCACGCCTCGTGACTGTGCGTGCATGTGCAGTACAAACAATTACAAATTTTTTTTAAAAAAGGCCAAAAACAAGATGGCAACACATGCACAGTGCTGTAAAGTCAGCTTCTGCACATGCGCAGAAGAAAAACACCCTTTTTTTGTTTCCCCCCAAAAAAAATCCACAAAAAAGATAACGGTGCCTATTGACCAGAACTGGTTCTGTGACATCACCAGAAGCTTACTACCTACTCTATAGAACCGGTCCAAACTGATAGGAACCCACCTCTGTGTAATTTGTATAACTGGAAGATTTGTAGTGAAAGCTAGGGAAACTGTCTTCTATTGCCTGGAAAGGGAATGGGATACTAGAATTCAGTAGTGACAATCTTAGCGTAACAATAGAAAAGACGGCAGTTTTATTGTCATAGCATATTTGTAGCATCTCTTCCCTGAGAGAGGAGGAATACAGAAGCAATTGATATGAAACATTTTTAACCATAAAAAGTAAGACATATTCATTTATAGATATTTCTGGAAACTATCCATCCCACACATGGTATATGGATCCTTTTATTATAGATCTTTCTGGAAACTATCCATCCCACACATGGTATATGGGTCCTTTTACTCAGCCATGATTTGGGACATTCTTCAGTTCACTGTGGAAGCTTCTTGGATGAGAAGTGAAACATTTTCAATGGGGGGGGGAAACAAAAAACTCCAGCTTTTGAAAAAAAGCATTTTTGGGGGACAACCTGAATGATTGAGAATCTCAATAAACACTGGATGGAGAAAACATACCGCTTTGTATGTTTAATGCATTGATGAATAAATATGCTTTGGATTGAATACTGCTAAACTGTTTTAACACACCACAGAACTTATGAATAGCATACAAGAAACTATATTGTAAATACGCAAAGTTTGCCTGGTGTGCCAGAGAAGAAAACTCAACAAAAAATGATACTAAAAAGGCAAATATTAAATCGAATGAAAGCTAATGTCATTTTAAAGTTCAAGAAAACGGTATCTAGCATCTACTAATGAAAAGCAACTGTAGATATGTCAAAACCAACATGCCAGAAAAAAGTTCACAGGACCATGGAAATGGTAAATTATATCTTGAAATTTATTCCCAGCCTGGCTGCCCTCATCACAGATTTGATGACATTGCTTTGCAAATAGACCATCTAGTACATCACAAGGATCTAAATTGCAAAAAGCATACTATAAATAAAAAAAATCTGTTTTGCAATTTTGTGAGTTTTCTTTTAAAAAAAGCAAAGCATCCATATGTATAACTTACATAGAATGGATATGGAATGAAGAAGCCAAACAAATTGAATAGGTTGAGTATTGTGTTCATGCGTTATTTTATTTAGAAAAAGAGGACATGAGGAAATTGTATTTATCAAAAAGTGCACCTGTTTTGAGCTATAATGGTATGTTGCTTGCTATATGTTAAAGTGTTTTTGCTTGTTGTCGTTGTTCCAGGTCAATGTGAATCCAGGGTGATAATAAACATAGTATGTTCACCTCTGCGGACATTGCCTCCTCATAATTGAACAACACAGCATGGTGTATGTCTCTGTGTCTCTGTGTATTAAATAGACATAATATGAATATTTACCCATGCTCATTTATTTGTTTCAGGGCAAGAAGCATCCAATAAACAGAATAGCACCCATGACAGTTGTTTCTTGTATCACTTATTTGTAAACAGGGCAAGGTGACACTTTTCTCTGAAGAGCATTCTTTTTCATTTAAATTAAATATATTTTGGAAGGGCGGAAGCACATTAAATAATATTTGGTCTAAAGAGAATTACCTCTCTTTAGATATATGATATCTAATGAGCAGATCTTAAAGGTCTGTAATATAAATATAGCATGTTGATATTTGATCTTCACTGTGCATAATGCAGTTTCACAATTTGCACTAAGATATATGTGAATTTCCAAGGACAAAGCAAAAAATTCAGAAACAGTTGAATTGATGTTTATAGTTCTTTTATGATTTCTATAAACTTAGGAATCTCATATACTTCTTGGATTGTTAGTACTTAGCATAATATCTGCCAGAATTGAATATTTATAAATTTTTATTGAACAATTTCAGCTCATCCAATTTGTTCAATTGCAACTAGCATTAGAGGCAATAAAATAGTATTCCTTAGAAACTCTGGCTGGGCAAAATAGGATGTTATTGGCTTTCATATTTTTCCATTTTCTATTCTTTAAAAATTATTTCATCTGTATGCACAGCTAGTCACCTAAATAGCTTTTACTTCCTTCTTCTGCAGCTAATCACAATAATTAACTAATTATGTACTATTGCATAGGCATTTATGTCCTGTGTGGTCAGGTGAATGCTTAACAACTAGATGTTGTTAAAAATGAATAGGAAATGAGAAAGTTCTATAAGCATTTGTAGTACATTTGTGAGTTGTTGCTTTTTTTAATGCAAAAGGAGGAAAGGTATCTTCAAAAGGGATGTGACCTCTTCCACCTTCTAAATTCATCCTGACAAGATTCATATCATTATCTCTGATGTATTTTTTGCTTTAAAGTTAAAAGCAATAGAGATATGTCCACAGTTTGATTGTTCATCATTTTATTTGTTGCTTTACAAGGTTGGTGTAGCATAATTTGAGAATGGAAAAGGATAGCCTTAAAAAATTGCTAAAGTTGTGAAACTGCTCTCAGAGCATATTCCCATTGGTTGCTGAATTTTGGTGAAGTACCTTGATGTGAAATGTAGATAATTATGCACACTGTTAGACATGTTAATGAACTATCCTATACATAATTTTGTTGTCCTTTGATCTTTTACTGCATTGGTGGGTTCCTACCGGTTCAGACTGGTTCTATAGAGTAAGTAGTAAGCTGCTGGTGACATCACAGAAGTGGTTCTGATCCGTGCATGCCACCATCCTTTTTTTGGAATTTTTTTGTGTGCATTTTTTCCAGCTTTTTTTCCTTCTGTGTATGCGCAGAATCCAAGTTTCCAGCAGTGTGCATGCATCGTCATCTTGTTTTTGGCCTTTTTTAAAAAACTGTATTTTTTGTACTGCACATGCGTGCACATGCGTGCACATGTGCGCACCCATGAGGCGCACCCATGCGGTGCGGGAAGAGGCGAATCAGTGACAAGGTAAGTTAGAACACATCCATGTTTCACTGCCCTTTCTCTTTCAATAATATTTCATGCTCACAACTATTGCTCAACTCTTCTTCTGGCCCTTTTCATTTCCCTGCCTTCTGAGGCTAAGGAATTAAACCATGCAGCAGTAGCCACGCTGCATCATGGAAGCGGAGCTTACTATACTAAAGCCTGTCAATACAGACACTGTGAGGGGTGGTAGTGGTAGAAACTAGAAGCATGTCAAAGTTAGGTCAATGAGTGTTCTTAGTACTGTTAGACTTAGCATGTTGATAATATTTGTAAAGAATTTATGATCCAAATATATATTTTAAAATGATTAAAATATAATTAAAATGGGTAATGGGTAATATTGCATTATTAATTTAAGAATCACTTTACCAGGACCGTATTTGTGTAATTAATTAATTCAGAGTAATGTACTGAGGAAATTAAGTTTAAAATAAATATATCATGATTCTATTTTTGCAATTATCTAAGCGCTTCTAATATACTAGGGAAATTCATTGGCATATAGGATTTATTAATGTGATATAAGTAAAGAAATAGGAAATTAAAGTTAGTAATGAGTATATAAAAAAGGATATGGCATAAAACATGTTTAGACTTTTTTTTTTGCTCTGCTTTTTTTGTTGGAGTTGCAAAGAATTTCTATTCCATTCTCTTACTTAAATAGTCTAGTTGGTATGGTCCTTGACATACTACAAAAGACAGGGGCCTTCAATCAGTAACACTAATTTCCTCCTTTAACACCAGGTAATCAAACTGCTGAATGAATTGGCAGTTTTAGTTCACACACTGAAGTTCAAGAAATAGTCAGATCCATGACTGCATGGACAAATCATGTGAGCTTCTTATTATAGACCTCTTAGTAAAATTCACAATGTACAGATGCTGTATTAAGAACTTTTAGGAGTCACATTTTTTTATTTCGAATCTGATTTCTGAACCTCTGCACATGCGCAGAAGACTTTGTTTATGCGCAGAGTGTAAAAAACCAGGAAGTAATGATGTCAGGGTGGGTTGTTGTTATTTACAAAATTATAGAAGGTGCGGGTGGATTTCCTCTTGCTATGGTAATTGGTCCAGTCTTTATTTGGATTGGTTGTTGTATAGGCCAACAAGGACAACTCTAGGTATTGGAATTCCTGAACAACTAATTATAATAGTGCTAAAGTACTCAGAAGTGTTGAAAGGGCAACTAGGGCCAGCAGGACTACTGGAAGAAAAGTTGTTTAGGTTTCAAAAATATACAAATATTGAAAACAAAATAATAATATGTTACTACCATAAAAATATACAGAGTAATACCTGTGTTTCCTTGAAAATAAGACAGGGTCTTCTTTTCTTTTGACTCCCAAAATAAGTGCTTGGTCTTGTTTTCAGGAAGGCCTTATTATTTTTGAGGTGCAGGCTGAAGCGAGTATGGTCACCTCATGGCTGCTGCTGCGTTTTGGGGAGGGCTTATTTTAGGGGGATGGCTTATTTTAGTGCATGCACTCAAAAGCCTGATTGGGTTTATTATCCAAGGATATCTTATTTTCAGGGAAACAGGGTAGAAAATGAATAAACTAAAGAACTATAGGAGTTTAGAATGTACAAGCACCTGCCACATAATACCCCAGACTTAACATTTGTTGATAAGAAAGTCAAAGAAGTCTGTATAATGGACATGGACACAGTATCTGGTGACAGTAGAAAAGAAGAAGAAAAACTGGAGAAAGTCACAAAAGACAAAGACTTGAAATAATAATAGAACAACTTTGACAAAGAAAGCAAAGATAGTGATCAGCATGTTGGGCACAATCCCAAAACATCTGGAGCACCACTTGAATACCATTGGCATTGATAAACTACCACAAGAAGCCTTACTTGGAACACCTTTCATCCTGCAACAATGTAAGCTATGACACCATCAAACAATAACATCTCTCTGTGTCGGGTCTTTGGGAAGGATTCAATAGGTAGATAAAAATGCCAAATCCAGTCTAAACATCTGGCCGACTGTATGATGAACCATAATAGTATAATACATTTAACACAAACATCTGCCTATTTCAGATCCTTGGGAAAGATTCAGTAGGTGAATAAAAATGTTAAATCCATGCTAAACGTTTGGCTGGTTTGTGAGTAACCATAATCATGAATTTCAAAAAGCCTTGCTAAATGCCTTCCTGAACTGTCAACCTACCACTTACAAGATCCAGAATGTTCCACTCTATTCTTATGGTAATTGTTATTGTTGATCTTTCAGTTTATGCATTAAGAGTTTCAGTTTTGTTTGGAGGAAAGGATGATTTAGCCATATAAAAATTTATGAGAATACCTTCGACTTATTCTAATACAGAACTTATGTCTCTGTTCTCCGATTTCAAGTGCAATAGCATTCATTTGTCTAGCTGCCAGTTCAGTGGCTGTCAGAAGTGAGCAATTGTTTCTGTACTTGTTAGCCATTTAAAGTCTTCAATTACTTGTTCCTTCTTAAAAGACATTAAAATACATCCTCCCTCAACAGCAGGTATGTGCTGGAGGCATCTTTGTAAGTGTGACTCTCTGTGCTCAAGATGCTTAATAACTTTTAGAGCTACTCACAATAACACTTCCTCTGTGTTAGAAAGATGTTGTAAAATGCTCTAATTACTCTTTATAATACTGATGACATCTCTGCACCACATAAAAGAGGACATTTAATTTGTAAAAGACAGTTCTGGCAGCCTCTATTTTTACCTTTAATTAGATCTTAACAGCCTCTTTCCTGAGATTGTAGAGTATCCATCCATTAATTTCTCAGTAAAGCCACATATGTGGCCCTACTAACAGGTAAAAAAATACACTGGCAAGCTATTTAAAAACAACAGAGTAATTTTGAGAATGGCTTTTTAATACATGCTGTTTCATGGATTATTTCATCTTCTAATGAGGTAGAAAGAAATATTAAATCCAATATTTTAAGTGACAGATAAATGAGTAAGTAAAGGGACAAAGGAAAGACTTTTATGTTTATTTTCTTTGAAATTATACCAAGAAGTACATGGATTATGATGTGACTGTATAATATTTGGATATTATATTAGTGTAATAAGCATGCACAGCAGGATGTGATACCTATCTATGAAATTAACTTCTGAAATAAATTGAGGAACACAATGAAAAAAAGGATAGGGATTCCCAAAGGAAAAATAAATAACTATGAATTTTAAAAATCTTTGGGACAACATTGAGCTTAATATTTAACATCAAAAATGCCATATGCTATGTTGTATATCAAAAAGTATTGTAAATATTAACAAGCCAGGCACTATACTCAACCTAAAAACACATTCCTTACCTAGATTACTGTACGGATAAATGAGAAGGAGAATCATGCACATTACTTTAAGGTTCCAGAATAAAAAATAGAACAAAGGAATGTAAGTTCTTTGGATAATTTCAGTAGCCATACCTGTTTTCCTATTTTCCCTCCAGTGCCAATTTATTTTCGAAAAATGAAGACTGACTCATAATAAAGTAGTTTTATAACTGGACTTTACTCACTTTTCAGGCTAAAATGTATCAATATTAATTTTACTTGAGAAAAAGCAGAAACTGCATCCATTAACTCATGATTGTGGATTAGTCTATCCTAAAGCTATCTTGCTTTTTTTCATTTCTAACCAATTCCACTATTTTCAGCAGAAAGTTTGCTAATTATACCAACCAAGATATTCGGCTGATAGTTGACAGATGCACCTTATTTCATTATATATATATATGAGAACAATAGTTGTGAGGCCTCAAATCATAAGGAATTGTTAGAGATTGGTCCATACATGTAAAGAATGTTTTCAAAACTGGAGACCACCATCAATGGGGAAAAATATTCTTCCTGGTTCTTGCGTTTAGCTTCAATTTCAGCTTTTTAATTGGAACCAGGGATAAATTCTCTGACATTTCTCCATTCAATAGTGATGAACAACTTCTGGGTTTTCTTAGAGTCACAGCTCCTGCTCTGTGAGTAGGTGGTTCATGTGGCCAGGAAGGCCAGAATACATCAATGATGGGCATCGTTATAGGGGACATAGTAGGCAGAGAAAAATACCAATTCCAATATAACCAAGTGGCTGTGTGATGAATCATAATAATAATGTTTGGAGCACCACTTGAACACCATCGGCATTGATAAATTCACCATCTGCCAATTGCAAAAGGCAGCTTCACATGGAACAGCTTTCATCCTGTAATGATATCGAAACACCATCAAACATCCACATCTGCCTATCCCGGGTCCTTGGGAAGGACTTAATAGGAAGACAAAAATACCAAATCCAGTCTGAACATCTGGCAAACTGTGTGACGAACCACTAGTGTAGCAACAGTTCATACAACAGGATGATTATTTATTAAAACAAACAAAGTAGTATTACAGCAAGGAATGATAGAAAGAGCAACTGCCAATAAATAATAGAATCAAATAAATTAAGCAATTTCCAGTATGGCATATATCTCACATGAGACTATTTAAAAAGTATACTCTTTGAAGCTTAATTCTCTGCCTGATTCTTTGTTCATTAACTATTTTTCCATTGATAATTATTGGTGAGTTGAGCATAACAAAACATGTTTTGAGTCATATGTTTTGTATTAGTCTGGGAAGTAAATCAAGTCTACAAAGTGCCTTTCTCCTGTTTTTCTTTTTGCGAAGAGACCTTCATGGAATTCTCTCTTTTTTTTTACATACACATACTATTTATATTCCTATTCATTTACCTATATGACTTTTTTTCTGTTCTGGTTTTTTCACTTTCCAATGCCAAAAGCTAAAAAAACAACACCTTTTGACTTTTAATAATTGAATACATTCTTCATCTAGACTATTAAACTAAATTAAAAATTTAGAAGTTTCTTAATAACTCTTCTTTGCCTGAAGTAAGAACAGAAAAGATAGAAAAAAAGAATGGAATTAATCCTGATCCAAATTTAAACTTTGAGGTATACCATATGAACAAGTATTTAGTGCTTACAAATCATGTAAATCTGAGAATACATTGTTTCCATGCAATCAGTTTAAATACCATTTTAACATCTTGTAGTAAGAAAGAGAGAATGAGAGATGCAATTTCATTGACAATCACATATTTTCTAAAAAAGCATAAAGCAATGATTCCTGTCTTTTGTAGCCTAACAGATTTAAGTGGAAAAACTGATTGTAATTCCATTTTCTAGTTGGATCACTGTGATTATTTTGTGATTGCTGTAAACCTCTTCAGGTGTGGACTACCATTTAAAATGGTTTGACTTAAGTAGAACGATTCAAACACTTTTTTCAATGCACTTGGGAAATTTTCTATATCTAGGTGATAAACCTTAAAATATTATTAATAATTGGATATTTCATGACAATTCATAGCCATGTAGAATGGGGGAAAGTGTAGAACAAAGGGGGATATTTTTGGTTTGTCCTTATTTCTACTTACAACCATTTATCTTTGTTCAGTCCCTTAGAGTGTATTCAATCAGCATTCTCAGTATTGGTCTCCTTATTGGTAACTTTCTGTCTTGTGAAATGAAGGCAGAATCCAACTGCAAACCTTAACTCAAAAGTACCATAGGAGTTTAGAAAGCTCTGTCCTATAGCTATATTTGTAAGTTGTTTTCATTTTAGCTTTCACTTTGTTAACTGTGAGGAGTCTCAATGTATATATTGAAAGGGGATGGCATGGAGATTTGGTTCAGATCTTAAATGAAAATATGCATTATGTACTGTACACGAAATGAGTCAAAACTTAACAAGGGCCAATCATCGCCAAAGCTCAGGTATCAGCTTTTGAAAATGAGCAGGCATGGGTTTTGAATTTGCTCACTTGAGGATTCCAAGAAAGCGTGAAAAGGTAATACCTAAACAATCCTGCTCAAAATATATTTTGAAATTCTTTCTAGCACCTGATACTACTTAAAACTGAAGCAAGTTCCAGTAGTGTATAAAAAGAACACTGAAAGAAATAATCATGTTAGCAGATGGATCATTTATACTCTTTATTTCAAAACGTTTAACAAAGGAAGACCTATATGAATATGTTGATGTGTTCTAATTAAAAGCAGAAAAAGAAAGTAGATTCTGGGCAGACGTAAGGATCAAGTAGCTTGGTAATGAGAAAAAATTCTATGTGGCTGAAATGTTTACAATGAAATGGGGGAAAAAACAAAGTTCAAATAACAAATTTGATCCATTAAAATTACAAAAAGAATAGAGAGGAACTCTGGAAATTGTGCTTGCAATGACATTTAATGCTTTATTTATAAAATACAAAGATACTTTTTTTTACTTCTTGTATATGTCTTACTTTAATGCTGTAGCAGTACCTGAGGTGTCCATGGCTGTTTCCTTTTTACAGAAATGATTATGCTGTGTGAACTGAAAAGCTATTTTCTAAATCTCCACAGACTACTCTACTAAAATACAAGGCTTTTAAGCATAAAGATAATTGGGTGGGATTTAATACATGGAATGGTATACTGAATAATATCACACAGAAAAAGGCTTGTATATCGTAAAGTAATGAAGCTATTGTATTTTCTTCTCAACAGCTTGCTGGTTGTTTAAATTCTGTTCTCTCCAGAAACATCAGAAGGTCTGATCATAAAAGAAAATGTAATCAGATAAAAGAAATATCCAGGTTTATACTAAGATATTTACTTACCTTTTTAGAAGAGTCATGGACAGGGTGGAATGCTTGTCTCTTGCATGGTGATTTCTGTAGTTGAGATAAATTTAATGAATCTGTGGTTTTATTTCATTGCCCCTATACCTTGTAATTCTTGAGCATCTGTCTTGATTTGATCAGTAGAAAAAACACACAAGTAGAATTATCCTAAAAGAAAATTGTTAAGCCTCTCAAAATTATCTCTGGATGTGGAAAACAGTAAAACAAACAAATAACTGTTTTAATAGCATGATAGATAACTAAAAATTATTTACAAAGAAACATGATCACTTTTTTGAAGCTGTTGCATATTTTCCAAGCGTCAGAGGTAGCAAAGCATATTACTTAGTGAGAAACACTGTTTGTCTGCTTGTCAGCTAGAAAACCCATCACAATTCAGCTTTACAGACCTAGTAAAGTACTTAGTTTGCATCAAACCTCTGATTGCAAAATGTTTTAGGTTTCTTAAGTGCAAATGAAAAGTGGAAGAATCCAGTGCAGAATATGAATTTGAACTTAAGCAGCTGTCTGAACATTTGGCATAGGGTTAAATGATCCACTGAGAAGCCAGCTGGTCAATGAAACTTGGAAATAAAGTAATTAAAAAGGGATGTTAATAGAGGCAGATTTACATTTAAGACAGCATTTGAAATAGCTGTCTCCATGGAAACTAAAACGACACATACTATAGAGCTGCAATCGGAAGTAAAAGCAAATGTGGTTAAGCCTATAGCAGGCCCAAAATGAACTGTGCTATCTCTGTGGCAGAGGTTCACACACTGCAGCATAATATAGATTTAAAAGAAAAAACAGCAGAAATTGCTGTAAGTTAAGGACATATTCATATAGCTATATTTGCAAAATATAAACAAGGAGAGCTCTGGGTTGAATTGTTTGATGATCTACTGTTTTCTTGGCAGTCCATTGTATCTCAGGAGTCTTTTCCAACATCAAAGTTCGGATATGTCAGGATATGTCTTCCTATCCTGCTTCTTTAAAATTCAACATCCATTTCCACAGGCTGTCACTTGCAATATTGTGATTTGCACAATTCCGATCTTTGTAGGTACATCATAATTTACAATTTTCAAGGCCTTCTGGCTGTTCCAACAAGTGCTAATCAGTGGTGTATTTCTTGGCTGCTTCTTCCTTTACTGTTATTCCAGTTACTGTTAAACTGGTTGATCCAGTAGGTA
>JANHFT010001804.1:55475-68678 GCA_032467955.1 Pseudoxenodon macrops | reverse complement strand
TTGGGGTTTTCATGAGCTGTAAGCCATAATCATCACAATTATGACAAATCACGACTTGAACTATCTTGCTTTGCATGATGTCAGATATATGCAGATGGATACATCAGTGCAGCCTTTGCCAGAATGAATCCAGTTGCTCACAAGTGCCACACTTGAATGTAGCATGAAAAAAGCCATGAAAATAGAAGCCTTGGACTGACTTTTTTTGTTGGATTGTAGAGGCAGAAGATAAATTTTGTTTGGTCTGCATTTTAATTTTTTTTTGGCATAATATGCACTTCCCAAACTAAAAAAAAACAGGTCAAAATGTCAATAAAATTATTAAAATGTGCACTGTAGAAGAAAAACTTGTGAAATGAGCTCATTATTGTAAGAAAAATGCAGAGAATTTAACATGAGTTGAGTTGTTTGCTTCTTGCTTTTTTTTCATTGCAAGGAGCAGATGGAAGAGTTTTGGGAACAAATCTATGAGAAATTGATCCAAGATATACCTTATTTTGAAAAAAAATCCAGGGGAAGGAAGAAATAGAGAAAATATAATACTGTTTTGTCAGCATTAGACAAAAAATAAACACCATGGATACGTAAGTATAATGGAACATGTTCTAAACAATTTCTTGACAAGTAATTTATTTATTTATTATTCCTCTAAAGAGCTCAAGATTCTACTTATATAGATTCCCTAAAATTTAAAAACTAGTCTATTGTTACTTTGATGGACAACATGATTCCTGGACAGTTTAGAATCTCATGTCAAAAATTGTGTTAAAGGATTTTTTTTCAATGAAACTTCTGTCCTTAAATTAAACTTACTTCCATCCCTTCAAAAACTCAGCTGTTGTAATGATACTTCTCACTATTTCACAATACTTTTCAGATAATTACATCACCATTTCACATTCAACATGTAATGAAAAGAAAGGGGAATCCTTAAGTGCTCTCTGAGCTTGCTGGTTTTCTTGCAGATATTGCAAACGTCGTACTAGCACTGATGATGTTACCTAGTTTGGTAATGAAATGTCTGCAAGAAAACAACCAAGCTGAAAGAACAGAAGGACCCCACACTTCAACCCTCAACTACAAATATTATCTTCAATTGATCAGGATTTATAGTAAGCATTTTTACTGTTCTCTGACTTTTATTTGTCTTTTTTAAGTACATAGTATTCTTTCTGTCAACCCCACACACACACAGCCAATTTATAGATGCTTGTTGTTGCTGTCTTATTGAGGATTTTTGTATATCTAACATTTTAAAAAGTAGGACATGTACTTGACCAGGATCTCATTGCAACTGCTGCCAACTGATTCCAACTGTGGAATCTGGATGCATTTGCAAGAGGAATAGATGGAAGGCAGCTGGGTCTATATTTTGCATTCTCTGTGGGTTTTCTTATGCAGCTGTGCTTGTCAATTCACCCTGTGTGGGCCCGCCATTATCACCAGCTTGCCTGGCCTTCCTGCTGCCTACCTAATTGTGTTTGTGGAGCATAGCAAACTGAACAAATTATTTTTGAGTTCTTATCTTTTTCTTGTTATTCAAAGGTAGCATGGTTCAGTGCATGCTGTTTAATTTTACTTACTTTGCTAGCTGATTACATGACAGAACCCAATAGGAACAGCTTCTTTATCAAGTATTGTGTTTTAGAAAAATGCTGCAAAGTAGGAGTGAAACAAATATCCTCAGATATTTGAAAGGTATGTAGTTTGACTCTTTCATTTTTGCCACTCAAATGTTTGACTGAAAAAATATGAATCAACATATTTTAGTGAGAAATTGAGTTGTGCAAGAATTATTTTAACTTCATGATTCCATTTGATTGTACTTTTTTATATTCCATTTACATTTCAGTATTTTTTTTCTCACATTAGCTGTCTTGGATATTTGTGTAGCATCAACAACTGCACTTTTAAATTATTTCCTCTGCTTCCATTTTTTTAAACTGGAAATGTTATTGAAGCTACATCTTTATTATACATTGTTACATGAAATGGCATTTATCTTATATAAAGATAGATGTACATAGAAAAGAATTCCATCATCCCTTATTGGCAGGCCAGCTTTTAAGAACATTCTAGAAGAATGAAAAATGGGAATATTTTCAAGCAAACTTTACATTAGTCAGCATGTGCAGAACAGGTACCAAAAAACAATTTGGTACCTCATCAGATAAGTGCACTTATAGAACAAAAAGACAGCTCTGTTTCTATTTAATTCGGTTTCCCTTTTCCAAGATGAAGATATGTTAACAATTTAAATATGAATCCACTTTTCCATTAAAAAAAAACTTAATATATCCTAACTATCTCTGATAATTATATAATGAGAAGAGTTTAATATCTCTTCAAGATCAAAGCTTGCAGAAGATAGAGACATTTCAGCTATCAGGAAATCCTAAAGAAGACAGCTAGAGAGGATAAATTGTTAAAAATCCAACAATGTAAAAATAATTAATGCTAGAAGTAGTGAGTCCTTGAAGGCATTTTCTGTCTTTATTCTGAGGCAGGAATAATTAATTTGGGAATATGCCCAATAAATAAATTAAATTTATCCTTGGCTGTTCAAGTTCTTTTGGAGATTCCTATTTTGTGTATCTCATATATACCAAAGTTTACACCAGAAATTTGATCTGATTTGGTAATCACTTCTTCTTATGTACCTTTTGAATCCATCTGCTGTCATGGTCCTTCAGAATCATGCTTCTCTTGATTTTCTGTCAGCATTAGATCTGTTATGCCAGGGTATTGTAGTGAATTATATAATACAAATAAAACATAGGACACTTTAATTTGACCCTCTCAGCTTTCAAATACTAGTATTTTCAGAAATTTTCAGAAAAAAGACCTCATCGAAACATCGCCAAGATACTCTCAATCTTACACGGGAAAAGACCGGAATACGCCAAGACTTGCATACCTATACCCGTGAAAACCTACGAAAACATATGTGTGTGTGTGTGTGTGTGTGTGTGTGTGTACACACAGTATTAATTAAATATTACATTAGCATTTAATAATAATTCTAAAACTGTTATATCTTAAGTCATCTGCTGATTCAAACAATTGTTATATCCCAAATATTTACATAAATTTGTGAGTTTAAAATATTCATACTGAAAACATGAAGTAGTCTATGAATATGGGTCATTGAAATAATATCCAGAGCTGAGTTTACATAAAGGCAAACATAAATGTTTGAAGAACTGTTCAGTTGTGATACAAAGTCATACTTTGAAGCTGCTAGACCAGAATTCTCTAATACCCCAAAACAGATATTACTTCATAAATCAGGCTAAAACCTCATATTATTTTATATTACATAGCCATCCAAATATTACATGATAAACAATTCATTTACACACATTCATGCTCTGTTCACTGATGATCATAACATTTCTAGCTTTCTGATATTTCTTAATATGATGCAGTTAACTTTTGTTATGTTACACAGCATGTTAATATAAAATGTCATAGCAAAGTTAGATTTTAATATTATGTAAAATTCACAATTATTAGTTCTGCTTTTGATCACCTTAGTTCCTAAATCATAATCAACTAACATATTATAATTTAAGTATTTTGGAGTATCAGGGGAACAATGTCATTGTATCCAAATTCATTTTAATTAGTGTTGTTGTTATTTATTTCCCAATTGACCTTTAAAAAGTAACTAACTAGGCACCTGAATAAATGATTTTAGTATTTGACATTTTAACACTACATTACCAAATTGTATTATTAGCCCTACATTTAAATAATAATAATAATATTAATTGTTAATAAACCACATTAAAATGAAATACATTATTAACTGGCCTAGAAGTCAAAATAAATTTGTGAGAGCATGTCTACACACTGTAAGTAACAATATTTTCTAGCTTGGTAAAGTGAGTCATTTTACAATGAGAAAATTTAGCAGAACTGGATTGCTATCAATAATACTGCATTCAAAAATGTGATCTCGTTAAACATCTGTTCACCTGTTGATCTAAATTGCTCTGCAAAAATGCCAAATTTGGCCAGGAGGGCATTTGAATATCTCAATGTTATGCACCAATTGAACCCTGATCCCCGGATTAGAAGTCCCCTGCTCACAATCAGTTGCACCTATACCTGGATCAGAAAGTCATGTTTGATTTTATTACTATATTATGCTATGTGTCGGTTGCCCTAAATGAGTATTGATTGTCACTCATGGTTTGATTTGATTACTATATTATGCTATGTGTCGGTTGCCCTAAATGAGTATTCAGAAGAATGCAGTGGCACAGAAGTTATGGGCACATGTCATTTGGCACATGTAACATCTCTCCTCTGTGAGCTTCATTGATTCCTTGTATACTTTTTTGGTTACATTCTGGGTGCTAGTCAGGGGTGGGTTCCACTTACCTTCCCTACCGGTTCGGAGTTGTGCCAGAAGTGCACATGCGCGCATCCTTGTCACTTCTGCATGCCTTCTGCATGCGCAGAGGGTTGTTTTTTGGGCGATTTGAGGGCAGAGCACTGATTTTTGGCCAGAGGACTGGTTCAGGGGCATGTCCAGCCGGCCGTCGCTGCCAGTTTGGCGAGCGGGGAGAACTTCCCACTACCAGTTCTAGCAAACCAGTCCAAACCCGCAGGAACCACCTCTGGTGCTAGTAGTTACCATTATGGTTGAAAAAAAGGTTACTTTCCAACCATCTCTCTCTGGTTGTATCCACTCATCCTATGAGATATTAACAAGATATTAGTTGCATATTAAAAGAATCATATTTCAGGTTCCATCCATTTGAGAGCATTCTCTGGGAGGACCCAGAAACATTTCTGTCATAGAGATCAGACTCACTTCTAACTTCTTGTCCGTTTTTATTGACAAACCTCAGGTAACTGAAGGCAATAGTTGTTATGATTGATTCATAACTGTTACAATAATTGTTGTTGTTACTTGTCTTTCTTATCAGAAAATATTTAGTCACTTCAAGTAATTCACATGAAATGGGTGCTCATATAAATTCAGTACAGAAATAAGATTGAGGGATAAGGTAAAATTCAAACAGCAGAAACTAAATTTTTCTGACTTCTTAGCTTTAAGTTGTTTACTTTAGCCAACAGGTAGTTATAAGTTTTATCTATCCACTTATAAATTAATTTGTCAGAAATATTCTTAACATTTTAAAAAATATCAAATGAAACATTATACTCCTAAAATAGTATTTTCTTCTAGACCGAGCTATCATTTATATACTGCTGATGGAGCTGAATTCTTTTTATAAATGCCTAGTTACCTTGTTATGAGACTATAAATAAAGAATCCATTTATTTAAATATGATTACATCAGATCACATAATATAATTTTATGGACTACACTGCTATAATACAGCATTTTGAAATTATACTTTTTCTCATAGTTTTAAAGTACAATCCCCATCTTTCTCATCTAGCATGTTTAATGAGAGACGGGAATATAGATTGAAGAGGTAGGAATTTTAATCAGAAGAAGCTAAACATAGCAAAGAGACCTTTCGTAGGATAGCAGGGGTGGGTTCCGGATATTCTTGCTGCCGGTTTGCTCAGGATTGCGCTGTGTGCGTGTGTATGAAGCGCATGCACACAGACAGAAATCAAAAACTAGCTTATGTGCATACCCAGAAGCAAAAATTAGCTTCTGTGCATGCGCAGAAGCAAAGTCCAAGATGGTGGTGCCCACAGAGACACCGACAGGACCGACTCTGTGACGTCATTGCCAAGTTACTACCAGTTCTATAGAACCAGTAAGAACCCACCTCTGTCGCATAGCTATCCTGCATTTCACACACACATAATATATAGAAAGAGTTATATATGTCCTCTATCTTATAAATCAGCTTGCTTTCCATGGATGCAAGATTATCTGTTCACTGAAATAAAAATCAACTGCCAACTTTGACTTAAAATGGAGATTTACTGTAGGAGGCCCCTCTTCTCCATTACCTGAGGCTCTAAAGTAGAATAAATATAATTTATTTTCTGTCCGATTGTATTAAGATCTGAACTGCTGTACATAATGTTGCTGTATAGTTCTTCTGTTCAACTGGGATGTAAAAGGCCACAGTTGCTCTACTCAGCCTGAAGAAATCTTAAATTGTACAAAGATTTTGAAGAGGCAGTTATATTGGCTGGTATGATTCAGATAATGATGATTTAAGCAGTCCATTGTTATCTTAATGATCCTGTAGTTTTTTAACCCAGTTAGAATTTATTCATTTTTTGTTTAATTTTCTTCCCAATATACTGTATATACATAATTTTTAAAAGGTGCACATTCAAAGCTATAGCCAAACTTTTGCTTTTATTTCTCCACTGTATATATTTGAGCTTTGCATCCAATAATGCCTTTTCCTTTGCTTTTTATAATAAGGATCACAATGAGACACAACATATATTGGATTCTATTAATAAAAACTAATATTACTGAAAGCTAGCTTATTTGTGTTTAGTATATTCACAATGAACTAGTGTTATGCACAGGAAAATCAATAAATCTTGTTTATAAAATAAAGAAAACAGACTACAGATTAATTGTAATTTTTTTTTTCAGAAAACAAGACAACAACCCCTAAATGGTTCAATAAAATCCAAGCAATATCTATTTTAATTATAGATTTGTTTTCCTCTTTATCAGGAGGCTGTCATTGATTTGATTGAGAAAATAAGGATGTATGAAACATGGAAAGTACATGGGCTTGATTTTTTTCATGGGGATGTTGTTAACAGGATTTAGAATATAACTTTTGGTTTATTCTATCTATTTTTTAACATACATATTAGGACAAGACATACATAATGAACTGTGGTGGCTCAGTGGTTAGAATGCAGTATTGTAGACTACTTCTACTGATCACCAGCTGCCAGCAGTTTGGGAGATCGAATCTCACCAGGCTCAAGGTTGACTTAGCTTTCCATTCTTCCAAGGTCAGTAAAATGAGGCCCCAGATTGTTGGGGAAAATATTAGGGGTGTAGTGCAGCCACCGCTCAGTGGCTCACGTGAGGTAGTAGCACTGCTGGCGGGTGCCTTGGTGAGCTGGTAGCGGCAGCTGCTTGAGTTCCCTCCTCACTCAACCAGCCATTGTTTTGGCCCAGTTTTAACTGTCTGCGCATGCACATTTCCGAACTGGTAGGGAAGGTAAGTACATTTTTATCCCTGGGCAATATGCTGACTTTGTAAACTGCTTAGAGAGGGCTGTAAAACACTGTGAAGCAGTATATATTGTAAGTCTAAGTGCTACTGCTATCTGTCTTTGTTTATTTTAAAGAAGTGGCTTATTTTCCCAGGATCACCTATGCTAATCCTAGAAAGGGCACCACTGCTCATAGAATGCTACATTTGATTGACATTCCAGTGCACCATTTTGTAATTGAATCTGCAGTTTGAATTTCTAATAAATACTTCATTCCCACATCTATTTTCATGGAAAATGAAACTTGGAAGATATATCTCTGTTTTTAGTCAAATAATTTTCATAATTATTTTCAATTTATTTACTTAATAAAATTACGTATCTGTTTCAGTTCTCCAAATGGTTTTGCTACTGAACAGTAAGTAAAATCATGAGTAGTCGTAATTACTGTTGTAATTAGGACTGTTTAACTTACATATATTGGTTTGGAAAATAAGTCTCCTGACTTCAATAGACTTTATTCCCTGGTAATTAAACTAGCTTCCACATGATTTATATTTAACCACAGTGGAATTCACAATCAAGTAAACACAGATTTTTAACACTGCAAACTAAAACTAAGTAAAAATAAAATATTTTCTCGGTTGTTGAGGTCCCATATAATTGTGGAAATTTTTAATATTCCTTCACACACCTAAGGCTCTCTTAGTTGCATAGGAAATTATCTTTTCTCTTTTACTACCCCAATTGGCTATTTTTAATAAATTGTTTACAAATTAAAGAATGGTTCAAACCATTTTCTATGGTTTTCCTTAGTAATTTTGCTTTTTCCACCAACTTTTGGTGGAAAAAGCAAAATTACTAAGGAAAGCCATAGAAAAAGGTTACTTTGAAGCTTATGTTAAATATTGGGAGAAAGGGTGATTTGCCATATAGTTTTAAATTCTTCTTCTTGAAAATGTAACATTGCATCACAAAGGACAAAGTGAATTAAAACTTATAGGGTGACAAAAGAATCAAGTTTGCACATTCTTGATTCCTAGATTAGTTAACATGAATAGATCTTCAGTCAGCAAAACTGCAGCTTGGATTTGTGTCTTCTATATTTATCCTGCCAAAGATTCAGCATCCTAAATTATCTAGCTATGTGGTGCAGCATAATTTCATTCACACTAGATCTTTGTTGGGTGGATGGAGGTCAGGATAAAATAAATTGCACCAGTCTATTTCTGTGATCAATTGATTGCAAGGTCAAATGCAGCTTAAATTCAGGGAAATGCTGGAATGCTAGAGACTAAGGACATTTTCTTAAAATCAATGAGTGCTTGAAAAGGTGTGATAACTAGAAGCTCTGGGCTATTAACATCAGCTGGTCATTATGGCCCTTGAAATTGTTATAGCTTTTATAACCTCTCTTATCTAAAGCAAACAATTAAACACTTTAATTACATTATAGGGATGACAGAAGATAATTGAAGTTATCAGGAAGCAATGTGGCCACATTAATGTGAGTTAGCGTGTCACTGTTTACCTATGAAGTTGCTGTGTAGTTAACACAGACAAGAGTTATTACCAGGAGGTATTCAGTTAGGGGGGAAAAAGGCTTTTGTGAGTTTTGAAAAAGATCCTGCTGTCTTTTCTTTTTGTTGTATATATAGTAAATGCATGTTGATAAAACTGTATGGTCTTCTTTTTGCATATACAATGAATTTAGTCCATTTGAAATGGACTTTGAAAGCAAGGACATTGAAAAAATCAGATTTAAAAATAATAATGCGGAATGGAGACCAACTGTTGAAAAGAGGAACCTACTGACTGTTGCAAATCTCTTGTGTAAATTTCTTCAGTTCTTTGAATTTTAATAATTGAATATGTTATTTAAAATATCTACATAGCATTAAAGAAGCAAGCAAAAGCACTAACATATGCTACACCATATCCAGAAAAATATGAAATTCTGAAAAACAAATATCACCCGATCTGGTGGCCATGTATATAGATTAGCAAGGAGTGAAGAGACACAGTTCTGCAATCCAGGTAATATGTATCCCACCCCTAAAAAGGACTAATGGGAAATGAAGCTGTTAAGGTCAACCTCTTCAATATGTTCTTCAGTTCAATCTTTGTTGACAGCAATGGCTGCTGCCCCATATTTTCCTAGTAGTACCATAACTAATTGTAACGATTTACTACATATTGATTTTACAGTAGATAATGTTGAAACGGCACTACCTAACCTAAAGCCATCTCTATCTATTATCCCTGATGGATTATGTTCCTACTTCTTTAAAAAACTTGCCATTGCCGTGGTGGAACATCTATGCACAATCTATAAGGAATTTTTCAGAATCAGCTCCTTGCCCGACCTATGGTCATTAGCCACAGTCATACCTATCTTTAAAAGGGGAGGTCCTAGTCTAGTAGAAAATAACATACCAATCTCATTGTGTTGCGTCACCTGTAAAGTCATGGAATCAATTATAAACCAATCCATCACTCTCCACTTAGAGACAAACAACCTGGTCTCTAACAAGCAGTTTGGTTTCAGGAAAAAATTGTCCTGTAATCTGCAACTGCTACACTGCAGAAACATTTGGACCACACATCTTGACCAGGATAAAGCAATAGACGCAATTTGCATAGAGTTCTGCAAAGTCTTTGATTCAGTGGTGCATGATAAACTACTGTTAAAACTAAGTTCTTATGGCATTTCTGGATCTTTGCACTAATGGGTAGCTATGTTTCTGTCAAACAGGCAACAAGTAGTCAAAATAAGGGCCCTATCAAATCCAGCACCAGTTAACAGTGGTGTCCCCCAAGGCAGCTTTCTAGGACCCAAACTCTTTCTGCTTTACATCAACAACCTATGCAATCATATTAAAAGAAGCCGTGTACTCTTCACTGATGATGTAAAATTATTTAACACCATTGACAATGCTGCTGCCCTTCAAAATGACTTTGACCACGTATTAGAATGGTCACATATTTGACAACCCCAAATCTCAACTAATAAATGTTCTGTCCTACACATTGGCAGTAAAAATCAGAACACCAAATACAAGTTTGACAGAGTGAGGTTTGTAGATGACCCACACTCTCTCAAGGATCTAGGAGTACTCATCTCAAACAATCTAAGCCCCAGAGCTCACTGTAACAGCATTACCAAAAAGGCATTAATAATTGTTAATCTAATTTTGTGAAGCTCCCTCTACAGTAACATTATATTGCTAACTAGGGCATACAAAACCTTTGCCAGACCAATTCTCAAATACAGCTCGTCAGCCTGGAATCCACACTGTATATTGGACATTGATACAATTGAGAGGTTCAAATATATTTCACGAGTATTCCACTCCTCTACTCACAATAGAATCCTTTTGCCACCAGATTTGAAATTTTGGGCTTGGACAATCTGGAACTGCGCTGCCTCTGGTCAGATCTAAGCATAGTACACAAAACTGTCTGCTACAACATCTTACCTGTCAATGACTTCTTCAACTTCAACCTCAATAATACACAGGCAAACAATTGATACAAACTCCAAAGGTAAATTGCTCCAAATGTGATTGCAGAAAATACAACATCAGCAACAGAGTGGTCAATGCCTAGAATGCTCAACTCTATTGTTACATCCTCAAACCCTCACAGCTTCAACCTTAAACTGTCTACCATGGACATCACCCCATTCCTAAGAGGTATGTAAAGGGGGCGTGCATAAGCATATCAGCGTTCCTATTGTCCCTGTCCTACTGTCCCAATTTATTTGTATTTATTTCCTTTGTTCATGTCCATGTTCCTATTTATGCCTGCTATCTTGTACATGTTTGACAAATATAAATAAATAAAATAATATCCCTTATTTTCTCATATAAGAGAGGAAAGCAAATAAAGAACAAAAGAAGTAGTATGTTTCTCTCTTCTTACTTCCCTATGTTTAATAGTATATTCTTTATTCTATAAAAATGGATTTCTAAAAATTATGAGCCTACTCTGGTCAAATTACATGAAACCATCTAATCACTAGGAATTGATCTTTACTTGAGGAAGAATATATATAAATAGAGACAGACACAAACAGCAAGAGAGGGTTTAGGGAGCGGACTATTCTTGCATTCTTTTGTCTGGAAAATACAAAGCTATCTTGGTGAAATGATATTAACACTAGCGATAATCTCTAGTCAATCCATGAAAAATTATAGCAACTATAGGTTAATAGCGGATGTTTTATCAGAGGTGCCCTGTGTAAAACATTAGAAATAATATTCTGGAAGCAAGAGCCAATATACTACATGTCTTCCCCTCCCCAAATCATGTTATCTTTTTCTGGATGTACTCAATTCACAATTCACAGAAGCCTCCCATATATTCCTTTAGGCTGTTTGGAACAATCTTTGTCAAGTCCTATTGATCATGTATGTTGTTAGATTTTCTCCATGATGATCTCTCTCTAACTTGGTCTTCCAACTATGCACTCTTTGCCAGTATGCAATTGGTAAGAGTGTCTGCCAAAATTTGACTCTCCTATTTGAGTAACTAGAAGCTACTCAAACTATTCAGCTAAATCATACATATAATTGAAAATTAGGATTTTAGACACTTGTTTTTTCAACAAGCAGAATAACTTTTTAAATGGGCATATTTGTCATAGCATCAGTGTATTTTTTTTTCAAGCAAGGCAAACAACTCTCTATCCACAGATCCCTGCTTTTTTCTAATAATCATCTCTGGATTTAGTGGATTGTCTATGTGGAGCCAATAAGCTTGGTGGAGCCAAAAAGCAGGCTTTGCTTTTATCACTCCCAGACATTTCTGATGGATGCTTTTAGGCTTTAAGCTTTCTCCCACTGCTCTTGCCTGGTCTCTGCTTGACATATCCTCTTGTTAAATCATTACAATTTGCAATAGGTCATTTATCTTCTCAGCTACTTCTGACAATCCTCCTGTGCATTGAGCCCCAATAAACAGGGAGACTGTGATGATAATGCCAGAGAAATGTCAAGGTCCAAAGAGTTCAGTAATCACTGCAAAATGACTGCATTGAGAAAATAATTTGTTTGGGGTGGCATTCCACTAACGTGTCTTTTTAAGCACAGGCAACACTCAACTATTTTACACAGCTGAGCTGACAGCATAGGCCTTTCTTTAGCAGGGTATAAGTTAATTTAGTTTTAAAAAAGCTTCCCAGAGGTTAACCTTATATAGAAATTTCAATGTTGTATATTTCACATATTTTCCTGGAAGGAAAAATCCAGATAGGCTTCTTTCAAAAGTATGGCCAAAATTAATCTATATCTTGTTTTGTTTATTTTTATTTTTAGTCAAGATATATGAGGTGGGGTAATGTGGGTGGACTTCTCAATGTACCATAAAAAAAAACTGCTACTTGTTTTTGGCAATAGAGAAACCATCCTGCTTTTCTACTGTTGAAATGCTTCCAACATCCATATTACTTGAAATATTATTTGAAAAGATAATATATTACACAGACTTTATTATTGCTACACTTAAAATGCTACATCATGTCATTTTTTCATTCAAATGAATTCTGATAATTTGTAATAAATTTGCTATAGTACCAGTGAGTATTCAAAACTCACGTATCATATACTTACCATTTTTCCATATTCTGGATTGGTGTTTTTTTTTCTTTGATCACTTGATATTTATTTCAGAGATAAACAAGCAAGCATATGACTCATTTAGTTTGAAAATGTTTCAGAGAACACAATTTGTGCATTCATGCACGCTGGTTATGTTGTATGTATTCTGTCTATATCTGTGAAACTTTAAACAGATCTTTTTTAATAAAATGTTTGATATTACAGAATGTTCATACCATTGAAGTTTGTATAACAAAAGGCACACCAATTATTGTTACCTTAGTA
This sequence comes from Pseudoxenodon macrops, assembly GCA_032467955.1. Taxonomy (NCBI): domain Eukaryota; kingdom Metazoa; phylum Chordata; class Lepidosauria; order Squamata; family Pseudoxenodontidae; genus Pseudoxenodon; species Pseudoxenodon macrops. The sequence goes on along the minus strand of JANHFT010001804.1, from coordinate 55,655 downwards.
TTGGAACACATACTAAGGACACGTACAAAGTATAAGGAAATCTCATCTGATAAAGTCCATTTTAGTTGATATGATAGGAAGGACTTTTAATTTGTTTTGCTTGTTCTGCGCCAACTCAGGAAGCTCAAACTGCCCAAGGAGCTGCTGATCCAGTTCTACAGAGGAATTATTGAGTCTGTC